>CM062819.1:1706935963-1707232891 GCA_031772625.1 Pinus tabuliformis
TAGAAATTTGTCACTGCAATTCCTTTTCCTAGCAAGATCTTTTGATTGTGTTTTTTGATGAGGTCATTTGGAACAACCAATGTGACTGTCATCAATCCCTGTTGATCAGTGACATCTGCACACAATATTTGACGAGTTTTTTGTGCTTTGTCCAGAAATGTGTTGTAGACAACCATTACATCAGCATGGAATAATTTTCGAGTTTTGCAGATGTTCATTTCTTCAATTGATATTGGAATTTGTCGATGATGCATTTGAACTGTGCACATATCAAGCAAATTAGAGTCAATTACAAAGAAAGAATGTTGATGTGTATATTACAATGTGACAAATGCAAATAAGTGATGGACATGTATTGACTTTCCTTGTTGCTTCTTTTGTTAGTTGTTTTTCTTGTTTCAATGCTGTGTTAATTTGTTGCTCAAGGCTGCAAGGTATTCGTTTCATTACAAATGATAATGAGCGGAAAATGAAACTAGTGATATTGGAGACATGAAAACCAATTTCATATATATTTGGTGAATGGATATTTTCAATAATATATGTAAATACTTTCCTTCTGCGTTTTTGGTCATTGTAGCTTTGATCCATTTTATCTCTATAACAGAAAGGAAATTGCATTAAAAGCTTCTTTGGATATGGATACAATAGATGCTTGCAAAAGAACAGTAATGAATAGTTAAGTTTCAATGACAATAAACTTGGAAAATATAATTCCTAATTGTCTTAGTTTTGATTCTTTCTATGTAAAGGAGTCCGTTCCAATTCCTTAGGAGTTGTTTAGATCTAGATGTTTCCTAGATTGGTGTGTGGCTGAGATATTCTCTCAACCAAGTGAATATAGAATTAGTGTGCATCATCAAAATTTATCTTGCTTACTAATAAATGTATGTGACACAAATACACCATCATCATGAGTCTATTCCACAAATTCACACTCAGTTGTCCATCATCATTTAATCTCTATTGCTGCTTCTTTACCTCCTCCTTTGCAAATGTTCATATCATCCACAACATTGTCTTTAGCATTTTCAATAATATTGTCCAATAGTTATCTTGGATTTCCATATTCACATAGGTGTGATTTGCTAGAGTAGCCAATTCTAACAAAATCACCACCCATTGAGCTGTCTAAAATCAATAATAAAAAACTTGAACAATCCAAAACACTTACCATAATTCCATACACATACTAGCCAATTACTTTATAAAACCCTTCATGAAATTGCAGAAAATTGGACAAGGGATAATTCTGGTTGTGTTATAGCTCTGATACCACTTGCTATAGATCTGATCCCAAAAATATAAGATAATGCAAATATACCCAGAAACAATAAGAGAGAAATAGATAGAAATGCTTCTTTATTATCAAAACCCTTAAGGTAGGGCAACACCATACATTCACTCCTTATGGAAAGAGAACACTCCACAAGCCATATGCTTGTTCATACAATAATCCTTGACTATTGCTCCATGTGGAGTCTCTAGCCTCTATATAGGCCTCATACATACAATACCATGGTTCCCTCATACCATCAAACTAATACCATGGGCCCATTACATTATTATTAACTACTTGTGGTCCCTTACATGATATGGGTTAACCACCTTATTTATTACTATGGCCCATCCCATTATTACATTATTACCTTGGGTACATCCCTTGGTACCCCATATTATCCCCCCTAGGTATATAACATTCCACCCCCTAAGCATGTTTCGTCCCCGAAACATGGGAAGAACACAAATAATAAGATCTACTCAAAAGAGTAGTCCACTGGTACCATGCACGTGCATCTAGCCATCCAAGAGAAAGGTGAACCCTCGATCTCGCTGGTGCCTCGCTCACTTGAGATGGAAGTTGACTATGGTAGCCCTTCTGCGTGGATGTGTAGTAGGTGGATCTTCGCTCCTCTCTATCTGTCCTGCGGGGGTTGTTGTCCATGTGGCTAATTGGTTGCCATCTTGCTGGTTGTCTTGCGGGGTGATGTGGGTGATGATATGTTGAAGTTTGAATCCATGATGGCTTTTTCTTTAATTCACCCCTTACGGGAGCCTGACTGTTATCTGGTGCATGTTGTGGTGCCTGCTGTGGTGTCTTATCTTTCAATATTACTTCAACCACTGAGCCCTCCTTTGATGTATCAACACCTATAACCTTTTCTGCTTCAGCCTCTGTTTGTGTTTGATTGTCTATCATCACTAGCTCATCATCTAATATGTCAGACCCTGGAACATCTTCTGCTTCAGCCTCCTTGGACTCTACCTGTTTATTAATGGAAATATCCTGTAATGTAATTTTCTTCTTTTTATACCAGAGCTTCAGGAATTTCTTCTGTACATTAATATTGATAGTACCCACTGATTCCATCCAAGGGTATCCTAAAACAACATCCATGTTATCCATATCTGAAGCATAAAAATCACCATGAAACACATACTTATCCATAGAAAGCTTCAAATCCTTATAAATTTGAACATCCTCATCATAAACCTGTGTATTTTCAATTTTTTTTGCTGGAACTTGCAATTTTTTTGCCAAGTTGACATTTATGAGATTTTTTGCAACTCAGATTTATAGACAAAATGATTTTCTCCTTTTGAATCAATCCATGAACATGCAATACAAAGATACCAGCAAAAAATAACCCTTTTGGTTCCTTGGTTTCCTTCTTTCCTGTAAAAATAAAATCTTTGCTAGGCTGTGTGTTTGTCTGTGTGATCTTATCCACAAGATTAGATTTACGGTCAAAGCGCTCTATAAGAGCTTTTTTGAAGCATCCCAAGTCAAAAACCTTCCATTGGAACGTTGATGCTCTTGCCACCATTGTCGTCTTTCATTGTCCAAGTACATGCATCCCACCATAAGCTGAGTCTCATTATCATAGACGTGATCCAAATATTTCTCCATTTGTGCTGGCCATCTAGCTGGATGAGAGCCATCAAATTTATACAAGTCCCTCAAATTCCGATCTAGGCCCGCCATCACAAAAAATATTGGCGAAAATTTGAAATGGTCACAATTCTGTCAATATTGCTCAGAATCCCTATTATAACCTATTTTTAGAAATGGAACAATCATTCTGCATCTACCCATGTGGTAGAAATCTTGATCCAGGCACTTGGAATTTCAGATCTGTGCTGCAACTCTCCCGCCGTCACCAAAATTTATGCAAAAAAGAGCTGATTTTAAATAAGCGATATCTCCCTCATCCGGACTCCTATCCAACTGATTTTTTTTTTTGAATTTGGGTATTTTTTCACAAAGAATCCATATCTACAATTAGATTTTGCAGATCTTGCACTAGGACGTCCAGATCTACGCCGCCAACTCACTGCCCTGAAAAATTGTCTACAACCTCACTGATTTTTAGATCAACGATATCTCCTTCATCCGGACTCCAATTCAACCGATTTTTTTTTGAAATCGGCTATTTTTTCACACAGAATACAAATCTACAATTAAATTTTGCAGATCTTTCACCAAAACATACAGATCTGATCTGCAAACTCACCGCCCCCGAAATCCTGCAAAAAAAAATAAAAAAAAATTCTCCCCTTGTGCCCAAGAAAGTGCTCCGATACCACTTGTTATAGCTCTGATACCACTTGTTATGGATCTAACCCAAGAATATTGTAGATCTGATATGAAAATATAAGACAATGAAAATAAACCCATAAATAATATGAAATGATTCTTTATTGATCAAACACTTAAGGTAGGGCAACACCATACATTCACTCCTTAAGGAAGGAGAACACTCCACAAGCCATATGCCTGTTCATACAATAATCCTTGACTATTTCTCCATGTGGAGTCTCTAGCCTCTATATAGGCCTCATACATACAATACCATGGATCATTACCATGGTTCCCTCATACCATCAAACTAATACCATGGGCCCATTATATTATTATTAACTACTTGTGGTCCCTTACATGATATGGGTTAACCACCTTATTTATTACTATGGCCCCCCCATCATTACATTATTACCTTGGGTACATCCCTTGGTACCCCATATTATCCCCCCTAGGTATATAACAGGTTGAAACGCAAGGTGTCTTGTAGGAGAAACCCATAGATTCACCGTTCAAGAGCCTCGGAAAAACATGTGGTGACCTTGCTCATTGCCCCACTATGTGCTGAAGCCAAAATTCTCACTTCTTTCACCATTTCCCGCGTGATGGCTAAATTACTGCGTTGCACTGCTTCTGCGCAGACCCGTACGAATCCGGCTGAGTCATACCATGTACTTCAGAAAAAAACAACTAAATCCCCATCTTGGAATTCAAGCGTCACATCATCCACACATGAAACAAGAGCAGGATTATTGTTGCTAATAGACGCAATGATACCCGTGTGTGGTTCCTCACCATTCACATCAAATACAGTAAACTTCATGCAAGGAAGAGTCATAGGTGACTCTGACCTTGGTCTTGGGGCATGGCGTAGATTCTTGATATGCAACATGATCTCCTCTGAACTAGCATTCCACCAGGCCTAACCTCCCAATCAATAGAATCTGCCACATCTTTGGCTGCACTCCCACTCATCAGCATTGGAGCCTTTGGAACGACCTTCTTCTTCATCCTCATTTGCATCATTGCATCAATCAATTCGACTTAAAAACAAATAAAAACTATAATGAATGTCTCGTAGAAATCCTCTGGATCTCTACAAGCCCAACCACTAGTAAATGAATACCCAGATCCCCTGCCTGCAACTCAAACCCCCCCTTTAGGTATTTTTGGGGAGTTAATTCTGGCCCAAAAACAAAAACCATAGCTTCAATTTTTGCCAAATAATGTAGTTGACCAAGGCAAATACAAGCCCATTGATTTAATTGCAATGAGGCAGAGCATGTGATTACAAAATAAACTAAGCTATGATTTTCCCTAACAACTATAAACCAGAGCGACAAGGCATATTTGTTTCTTGGAAAAGCAATAAACTGGGGATTTATGTGGGCTAAAAACTGAGTGTTCTCCCCCTCTTTTATTCATCAACTACAACTACTAACAATAGTTTTCTATGAGTGCCTTTAATGCGAAGGGGGGAAAAGCAATGGAAAGGGTGGAAAAACAGGCCATCTACTGCACCCTAGCTAGAACAATATTCTATAAAGCAGAGGCTAGCAAAGAGGCTTCTACGCTCCTCTTAGTCGACTTTGCGGTCTCTGCAAACAAAGATCTATTTTTTCTGCAACTCCTCCTCGGATCCAATGACAGAGATGTGGCATGCAGACCACTTAAGACCAACCAATTTAAGATTAGCCATAGGTTTCGACAAATGATGGAAAACCATACACATTCACCAAACTCTTAACCATAGTCTACATGTCTTAACCATACCTATCTTGAGACAACACTACATGTATTTATATGTAACATTATTTGATGTGAATATAGAATTAGTGTGCATCATCAAAATTTATCTTGGTATCAAAGCTCGTTTGGGCGTGGCCCTTGGCCTCTCATAGGCCAAGGGAAATAAGAGTATATGTATTTGTATTTGTATTGGGTGTCTTGCCTTTATAATTTTCCGTAGGATTAAGTGATTGTGTTGCTGCAACTTTGGAAGGGCCATCAACCCACCTGTTGAAGAAGTTGACTGGAGAGGCATGTGATTGTGCCACTAACCTGCCGCACCTTCAAGTTGAGTGGCATAGGGGACGACTGGTTGTGAAAGGAGATGTGTTGTTCGACAATTGGAATGCATTGCAGAAGCATTCTGGGTTGTTTCGTTGTGGGAAGAGTTGTCGTCGATATGAGGGCGTATAAGTATGTCAAGGAGCTATGGAAGAAGAAGTAGTAAGATATAATGAGGTTCTTGCAGTGAGTGAGATGTTGGGAATATCGTCAGTTTCTTGATATAGTGAGGGTGACAAAGCCCAACATGCCTGACAAAGCTATACGTCTCGGTTACAAGGCGAAGCAAGGTTATGTTATTTATTGGATAAGAGTGAAGCATGAAGGTAGGAAGAGACCTGTTCCTAAGGGTATTGTTTATGGTAATCCCAAGAATCAGGGTATTACCCAACTCAAGTTCTAGCGCAACTTGAGGTCTGTGGTGGGTGAAGCTATGGTCAAAGTTGATGGGTTGTGCGTGAAAAGGAGTGTGATCACGACTGCCTCACCAGTGTTGGATCGAGTCAGCTGGTTATGAAGATGTGAGATGATAGTCGATCTTAATCAAAAGGCAATGTTTCATGTGTAGGTTTTAACCCTGTATAGAAATTACCTGCATACGAATTCTAAAACATAGAAAATAAACAATGCGAGAGCATAACACTTAAAACACATATACACAGAGATTTTCCCGTGGATCCAAAAACCGGGACTACCAGTTTGATTTTTCATTATATTCCTTTCAATGTTACAATACATATTTATACATGCTGAAGCATCCAATACCATGGACCGAAAACCATAGGTAGGTTCGCCCAACCTAATATATGGTCCAATTTTTTTTTTTCTTGGGGCGTTGCCTCGGACCTTGTAGAGAGGGGATACTCGCCCCCCCTCAAAGCCCCCAAACAAGGGGGGCTGCCGTCCCCCGTGACCCCCCCGCTGCACAATCGGCACAATGAAGGGGGGGCTTCGGCCCCCCTCTAACACTATGTAAGTTAGTCGTGGAAAGAATATAACACAACCCAACATACTCCCACTTGTTGTTTTCTTTCCACAAGGGGCCACATGAGAGTTAAGTCATTTTTCCAGCCCTGAAACACCCATTGTTTCCCTACACCAGGAGTACTTCTCAAAGCTCACAAATTTTGTCAATGCATCTGCAGTATTCTTCAAAGTGTCCACCTTTACTAGCAACACCTTTTTGTCTTTTATCATATCCCTCACAAAGTGATACTGAACATCAATGTGATTTGTCTTTGAATGATAAGCAGGGTTCTTTGCCAAGAAAATTGCACTTTGGCTATCACAGTCTATCCTTATAGCTCCCTGTACTAACCCCATACTTGAACACAATCTCTGCAACCAAACTACTTCCTTGCTTGCATGAGTGGCTGCCATGTATTCTGCCTCTGTAGTTGATAGTGCCACTATAGATTGTTTCTTACTCATCCAACTGATTGCACCTCCAAATAGGTTAAACACATACCCACTTGTAGATCTTCTCTGATCCAAATCTCTAGCCCAGTCTACATCAACAAAGCCACGAATATCCAACACTCTGTCCATTCCTGGTCTTCCTCGGTAGCACAAACCATAATCACTAGTCCCACGCAAATACCTGAAAACCCTTTTCATTGTTGTCCAATATTCCTTCCCTAGTTTTGACATAAACCTGCTCAATACTCCCATTGCACGTGCAATGTTTGGTCTGGTACAGACCATTGCATACATCAGGCTACCGACTGCACTTGCATATGGAACACATGACATATCCTCTTCCTCTTCTTGTGTCTTGGGACACTGTTCAACAAATAACTTTACACCTATTGGAATAGGAACCTTAGCCGGTTTACTATCTTGTATATTAAATCTCTGCAGTATTGTCTCGACATACTTCCTCTGGTTTAACCAGAGCTTCCTCTTTGCCCGATCTCTTTTAATTTCCATGCCCAAAATATAGTTTGTAGCACCAAGATCTTTCATGTAGAATTTGGAGGACAATTGGGTCTTCAAATCCTGGATAATTTCTTTGTCATTTCCAACCAGCAACATATCATCCACATACAAGACCAAATAAACAACACGGTCACCAATTAATTTAAAATACACACAGTGATCTGATTTTCTTCTAGTGAAGCCAAGTCCCCGTATAAATGTATCAAATTTCTAATACCACATCCTTGGTGACTGTTTTAACCCATACAGAGACTTCTTTAACTTGCATACCAGTTCTTTCTTACCCTTCACTGCAAAGCCTTCAGGTTGCTTCATGTAGATCTCCTCTTCTAGATCCTCGTGAAGAAATGTTGTCTTCACATGCATCTGTTCTACCTCAAATCAAAAGTAGCAACAATAGATAAAAGTAATCTAATAGAAGTTACCTTGAAAACATGAGAAAAAATATCACCAAAATCAATTCCCTGCACCTGGGAATAACCTTTTGCTACCAACCGAGCTTTGTATTTCTCCACCTTTCCTTCTGCATTTGTCTTCTTCTTGAACACTCGTTTTCTACCAATGGGTTTCCTTCCAGCCAGTAACTCCACCAGATCCCAAGCCTCATTTTTGTGCAAAGATGCCATTTCATCAACCATGGCCTCTTTCTAGAGTTTTCCATCCTTTGAATATACTGCTTCCTTCACAGTTCTGGGATCATCATCAGTAATAGATAAAGTAAAATTTGAACAGAGAGCAGATGGACTATACCTTTCTGGCTGCCTTCTTTCTCGAACTGATCTTCTTACACCCGAAGTTTGTGGCTCTTCATCTTCTGATTCCTCCTCTGCTGCAGAGTCTGATTCTTCCTCCTTTAGCTCAAACTCTATCTTCTCGGGTTCCTTTGGATGGACTTCATGTTTAATAACATCTTTCGCCTCTCTGAACACCACATCTTAGCTATACACAACCTTCCTTTTTGCTAGGTTCAAAAGCTTATAACCCTTTAAACCATCCTTATACCCAATAAAGATGCACTTTTCAGATTTACTGTCCAACTTGGTTCGTTTCTCCTTTGGAACATCTACATATGCATCACATCCAAATACCATCAGATGTGAAAGAGAGGGTTTCTTACCAGTCCATACCTCTTGTGGAGTCTTATCCTCCAATGATGATGAAGGTGATCTGTTGACTAGGTAACATGCTGTCTCCACTGCCTTTTCCCAGAATTCCTGTCCTAACCCGGCACCACTGAGCATGCTTCTTGCCCTTTCCATCAACGTCTTGTTCATTCTTTCTGCAACTCCATTTTGCTGAGGTGTATATGGAGTAGTCTTCTGCCGTGCTATACCACACTTCTTACAGAATTCTTCAAATTCCTTACTGCAAAACTCTCCACCGTTATCTGTCCTCAACACCTCTATCTTCTTCTCTATTTAGTTTTCCACCAGAGCCTTAAATTCTTTAAACTTGTCAAAGACTTCAGATTTCTTCTTAAGGAAATATATCCATGTATTCCTTGAGATGTCATCTATAAATGATACATAGTACACAGACTTACCTAGTGATGGAACCTTCACAGGCCCAAACACATCACTGTGCACAAGCTCTAATATCTGTTTCGCCCTCTTACCACCAGAGGGGAAACTCACACGATTCTGCTTCTCGTATACACAATTTTCACAGAAATCAAAACCCAGAGAGCTGTTACTCATACCTTCTACCATAACTTTACCATGAAGTATTCAAAGGCCCTTCTCTCCAATATGTCCAAGCCTTTGATTCCACAACATGGTCTTCTCTCTAGAGACCACTAGATTTTCAGCTCCACTTTCAAGAACCACAGAACTATTGCACCCATCAACAATAGTTATACCTTGCAGCTTGTACAGAGTTCCAATCCGAACTCCCCGCATCAATACGAGTGCTCCCCGAACCATCTTGTAGGTACCTTTCTCGAACACTGTCTTTACACCTGCATCATCCAACTTGCTTACATAAATCAAATTTCTAGCCAATGCAGGAATATGTAGAACAGCCGGAAGTGTTCTAACCCTTACACCTTGCAACTTCAACTTTACTTTTCCGTGACCAACGATTCTAGCCTTCCTATCATCCCCAAGAAGACATCACCACCATTGTATTTCTCATACTCATAGAACCACTCTCTATGGGGAGTGAAGTGAAAGGATGCACCTGAGTCAATCAACCATGCCTCATGATCTACATGTGTACTTGAAGAAGCCAAGTACACATCCCCACCTTCATCTGAGGTGGTTTTCGCCTCTGCAGAAGCAACATCATCAGATCCATTTCCTTTATTAGGAGCTTTAGATTTATAGTCCCTTTTGAAGTGCCCTTCCTTTCCGCATTTCCAGCACACCACCTTTATAGGTTTTCCTGGAGATTTATATCTCCCTCTAGTTTTAGATCTCCCACTCGATGACTTATTTTGTTTCTGTTCTGGAACCGTCCTCGTATAGACAAGGCATCACCATTATGGCTCTCCATATTTTTCTGTCTTATCTCCTCCGTCAGCAAGGCTCAGACTATTTCATCAAACTGCAAGGCAGATGCATTGCTACCTATTGCAATAACCAGACTATCCCACGAATCTGGTAGAGAACACAACAAACTGATGCACTTATCTTCATCTGAAATTTTAATATCAACAGATGCTAACTGACTTACCACAATATTAAATGCATTCAGATGCTCTATCATCGAGTCTCCATATTTCATCCTCAGGTTATACAACTTTTTTCGCAAGAACAATTTATTCACCAGAGACTTAGATTGGTACAAAGTTCCTAACTTGTCCCACAAAGCCTTCGCCGTAGCTTCCCTTGATACATTCAACAATGCTGAATCTGAGACACACAATCGTATTGTGCTTTTTGCCTTCCGATCCAACTTCTTCCATTCTTCATCGGACACTCTCGTTGATTTAGTACCCGGATCTACTGTGATCCACTTATCTTTATCCACCAACATATCCTCCATCTTGAGTTTCCACAACTCAAAACTTTGACCATTAAATTTCTCGATCTCTATCTTTCCATTGCTCGCCATCTTCTTTTTCCACCAGAATTGATCTCGCAGATCTTGCACTAAACATGGCCTACCACAGGCCTGAGCGAAAGCCCTCGGCAACAAAGGCATCCCCTTGAAGCCAAAATAGCTCTGATACCAAATGTAGGTTTTAACCATGTACATAAATTACCTGCATACGAATTCTAAAACACAGAAAATAAACAATGCGAGAGCATAACACATAAAACACATATACATAGAGATTTTCCCCTGGATCCCAAAACCGGGACTACCAGCTTGATTTTTCATTATATTCCTTTCAATGTTACAATACATATTTATACATGCCAAAGCATCCAATACCATGGACCGAAAACCATAGGTAGGTTCGCCCAACCTAATATAGGGTCCAATTTTTTTTTTTTCCCGGGGCGTGCCTCAGACCCCGTAGAGGGGGGCTACCCGCCCTCCCTCAAACTCCCCAAATAGGGGGGGCTGCCGCCCCCCCCTCAAACTCCCCAAACAGGGGGGGCTGCCGCCTCCCCCTGAAACTCCCCAAACAGGGGGGGCTGCAGCCCCCCCCTTTGACCCCCCCGTTGCGTAATCGACGCAACGAAGGGGGACTCCGCCCCCCCTCTAACACTACGTAGGTTAGTCATGGAAAGAATATAACACAACCCAACATCATGAAGGCTGTGAGAAAAAGGAGCAACAATGGTGGCTTTTAGTTGAGCCTTAATCTTGTGCTAGGGAATCCCACAAATCCTGCTTTCTCAAAACAAGGGCTTATCCTTCACAAATTGCTTTGCACTATTGTTTCATCAAAGGTAAGTTTGTCCATACAAAATCATTAAATGGCTCAGTTATTACCTCTTGGCATTTATACCTTCTGATATGATGTGACCACAACCTGCATCACTAGCTTAACTTCGATCTGAAATCCACATGGATATGGGTGTGTCACGTTTTTGTTGCACCGGATGCTTTGGATCCATATATGTTGCGACATGTTTTCCCATAATGTGTGGGGTCCACACTTCGTGACGCTTGGAAATCTTCTCTTATCAGAACTTTAATTTGGGATATGGATTGTTTTGGGCATTTCATACTCGTAGTAGTCTGGATGTGTTGAATACCAAATATACATTTTTTATTGTGAGATAAAAGGAGCAACGTCTAGCAAATGGTCAAGTTTTCGTCTCGTTGAGAAACTGGTTATGATCGAGATGGAGGGTTGGAGCGTTGAAGACCTGTTTGAGGAGCATAAATGTATGACATTGAAGCCCATAAGATAAGTTGCAACATTAATGATTTATTTTGTTTTATGAGAGGTAAAGAAAAACTAGGAACAATCATTCCACATGGGTGAAGATGAAACCAAAACTTCCACCATGCCAAAAATTAGTATATGCTTTGATGAAATGAATTGTCCTCTTGAATTCTTTTGTTTTTTTAAACTTAAACATGTTGAGCCTAATCAACTTAACATGTAAAAGTAATTTGTTAGGATTGATCACTTTAACAACTGCAAATTGGAGTTAAAAGATTCAAGAAGAAGACACTAAGTTTGTATATGATTTTAGAAGAAATTGGTGAAGTGTGACAGTGGCAGTGGATTTAGATGGTTGAAGCAACAATAGATGGACAAATAAGGTAAATGATTGTGTGTTGAAATAAATCAGACTCAATACTATGTTGTAATATGAATCACACATGTATTAATAAGCAAGTGTAATGTTTTATAGTGGTTCTTGGAAAGTATGTACCTGGTAACTCCAAGAGTTGGAGTGTGTAATGTAATCCTCACGAGGCATGTGTACCCCCATAAAGTTCATGGTAATGTTAAAACCAATTTGTCATTGCAGGTTTGTGGTTACCCATAAATGACTATGTAAGTGTAGGTTTGTGGTAAGCCAGAGACCACTTGTGACAGTGTATGTAAGTGTAGGTTTGTGGAAAGAGGAAACCATTTTGCAGTGTCGGTTTGTGATAAGCCGAAAACCATGCGTGAGAGTGAAGTGGATAGGGATTCCTGTAGGCATGGTTTAGGGTCAGCCGAAAAAACACTGGGCATGGTTTAGGGTAAGCTGATAAAACCCAAAGCATGGTTATTGGTAATTCGAGAAAACCCATGATGATGATGATGGAGGGGGATTTGCAGGTATAGGTACATGTGTGAAAATATTGGTTGAATTAACCATGTACACGAAGGACATCCTAGTTGACTGGCAGTTGCAGCGGTTGGTACCCATGCATTACGATAGATGGTTGTTCCTTTATATGGATGTCAACATATTTTTTTTATCATGTTTGTAAACACCAAGACCACAACTAGACTTTGTAGATTGAGATCGAGACAAGTAGTCATTAAGGGGGTGACTTGGAAAATATAATTCCTACTTGTCTCAATTGTGATTCTTTCTATGTAAAGGAGTCTGTTCCTATTCCTTAGGAGTTGTTTAGATCTAGATGTTTCCTAGATTGGTGTGTGGTTGAGATATTCTCTCAACCAAGTGATTGTGTGTCCAAGATAATCTACCTATCTTGAGACAACACTACATGTATTTATATGTAACATTATTTGATGTGAATATAGAATTAGTGTGCATCATCAAAATTTATCTAATACAAGGGAAAACAAATTGATATTAATTGCAGATATGGAAATAGTTCGATATGTTTTGTGATTCATCTGGATTTGCATGGTCCATTATGAGACAGATTGTGTCATGATTTGACCAATATGTATATAGCTTGTAAATCTTGTAGTTGTTTGTTATGTTAGACATACATGATCAATGAGTGATGTGTGCACATAGGTATTTGTATCTAGGAGGAAATGGAGGTTGTGGCTATGCATATGGTATTTTAGTGTATTTGTTCTAATGTTACCTTAACACATGTTAACATTGAAATCTCCTACGATGGCTATTGGTTTAGCAATAGATATATTGAAAAACATTTGTTCAAGAATATCTAGTATATTGGGTAATGTGGCATAGGGCGCTGCATAAACATTAACAACTATAATTTGCATTTCATGTAGAATGATATTTGCCATCAATGCTTCTACATTGTGTTCTTGAAACTGCATATGTTCAACAATTATTATGTTTTCTTTGAAACATATGAGCAATTCGTATTTGTAATGGCTTGATATGAAATTAAAAGTTTTGAACTTTTGTTGCAATATTTATTGTTTCAAATGTGTCTCCTGTAAACACAAAATATTAGCGTCCATTAGATCATAGTCATTGAGCACATCATTGATATAGGTTTCTAGGTTGCAAGTGTTTAGAGAGAGAACTAATGTGCATGAATGTCTATGCAAAGATTGATAATTGTAATCTAGTTCCCATTTTTCAAATTGTCATAGACGATCCATTTCAGCTATTATTTTCTGCTTGACTTTGAAATTTTCTTTCTTTAGTGGTTTTAAATGGAACAAGTATTGCATGTTCCTAACACAAGACAAATTTGTATAGACTAATCCATGAGTTCGTATTCCAATAGGATCAAATGCAAGGTTGTCTAGCGTGAGGCCTTGTGATCTATGGATTGTGCAAACACATGCCAATTGAACATGAAATTTTTACGTATTTTGATATAGCCTGTTTTTGCTTGTGTCATTATTGGTTTTGCTATTCACAATATGGGGATCCAATCTTTGAAAACACCTTCACGATATAAGTGAGCCAACTTTTTTGCTTGACAATGTCCTATGTTTGCATTGAAGAACTTGATCCACAAGACATCAATTTCATTTGCTTTTGTATAGGCTTTAATGATTTTGTCTGCTCCATTAACAAGGCCACCCCGTGAATCGTAATTTCTAACATAGATCTCAACTAACATATTTAATTTTATGACTATCTGTGAAGGCAACGTTGCTGTATGTAAATGGGAAGGGAAATCACCATGGTTTTCTTCTCCTTGATCGATAACATTCTCGTCTCCAGGAACAATTGACAACATTTTATTGTTGTGTAAAGCGACATCTTTATTTTTGTAAAGATAGGGGAAAGCGGGGTCGATAGGTGAAGGTTTAACACAATTTCTGTTCAAATATGCCAAATCATCTTCTGTTTGAGTGTTTGTTCACATTCTATTCAATATTGAGTTGAATTTCTCGTCTGTCTGGCACATTGTAATATGAAATTCATAAAAATTTACATTTTCTTACCAAAATTCATATGAGATTGGTTGTTTTTTGAGAATAGGTAGTTCATATATCAGGGAGTCTTGTACAGGTTGTGCTTGAGAGAGATCACCACAAAATATGATATCAACATTTCCAAACTATTTTGCTTAGACATGTTTTATGTTTCTCAATTGATCATCAATGCAAAACAAGAACTGACTTCCAAGTAGGGAAATCTCATCAATGAAAACTAGTCTCAATTCTTGGTAAAGTTTTTCGAGTGCATCCAATGTTTCATTGCTAAGTGGTGTGGGGGCAGACTTGTTAAAAGGCATAAGCAGTGCAGAGTGTATTGTTGTACCACCTGCATTATATGCATCTTGGCCTGTGTATGCTAGTATCAAACCCTTTGGTTTCAAAGGATCAGTTGAATGATGTGCATCATAAAGCCGCATGAGCATTTAGAAGATTACTTTTGCTGTGAATGTTTTTCCAGTTCCAACTTCTCCAGCCAAGAATAAATACAATGGTTTGTACATGTCCATACGCTTCTTCATCGCAATTTCTTTGATAATTTCTTGTTGTTCTCTATTGAGCATTCTTCTTAATTTGCAATATTCTACATTTTCAAGCAGAATTGGATGCTCTGATAAGTGGAATCCGATATTTAGTTGTCTTTTCCTTTCATGGTAATGAGAATGTTGTAAATCTATTTCCAAGTTATATTTTTCTCTAATTTTTTCAATGGTTCTTTGCTTCATTGTATCCGTGGGATCTATGGTGTTATTTTGGATGTCTTGAATGGAATTTTCTAAATCACCCCATAATGGGTTGATATTATAAGTGAAATTTGACTTATTTGCTTTTATTGTGTTTTCATGTAACATATAAGCAACTTCCCATGATATCAAGTTTTGTTTCAAAGTACTTTCACTTTTTTCAAATGGGACACAGAGCAAAAGCTTTTCACTGCAATAGTTTTCATAATCAATGTGTTTTTTGTATTTGACGAATCATATGACCTTTAGTTTTTTCCTTTTTGAAATGGGTGTGCCATTTTTATTGTACAATGAAGCAAATTCAGCGAGGCATATATGTTTAATAACATTAGCTCGATTGATATAATAATCAATAATGGAACTACACATGACATTTTTGGAGTTGTCATCTTCCTATTTTAGTAGGAATGATGGTTTGAGGATAAATGTGTGTTCATCCATTGGTGCTGTGTTTATGAATATGCATTCTCATGAGCTATGATTCAATGGAAGAGAAAGTGTTATATGGATTGCTTGTTAAGATGAGATCTGTTGGAGATTAAGAAAAGCATTGCCCAATGAGTGTATCATTTCAATAGGATTTAGCTTGCTCTTTTCATGTTCTCTTCTTATCCTTTTAAATGCATTTGTCATTGATTTGTCAACTTTTGTCATGTAATAAGTGAAATATGATGCAGTTACGTATGCATTAAGGACAAATTGGGCATCAATATTTGCATTCCATAGCTCTGACATATTCTTTGCAAATCTATTGCTCCAAATGTGTGAGGGTTTTCGTTCCAATAAAATCATTGGTTGCTTCAATGTACTTTGCATTGCCAAGATGTAATCAATTTTAGTTAAATGCAATTCATCCAAAAACTCGTCAAATGTGTTGTTGCTGTCATATTATTTCTTTTCCAAGATGTTATATATGAATTTTTCTTTTTCGTTTAATGTGTCATCTACTAGCCCAATTGGTTCAAGAACTATTATGCCTCTCATGGGTGGCATTGGGAAACTGTATCTACAATGTGAGTTTTTTCTCTTTTTACAAATTTTTGTATGGTGGTGTTCATGTATTTTTGCAAGCTATGGATCAAGGTGATATGTGCTACAAGTCAAGTAATTTTCAATGAAGTTTTCAATGTCAGAGTTACTATTGACTCCATATATTGGTGCATTTTTTACCCATAACAATCCATGTTCATGTTCACTTCCTCTATTTTGGAATCCAGTTACAAAGTAGTCATCAACTATCTCTCCGAAGAATGTTTTTTCTCGAGATATCATTTTATTTAAATAATTAATTCGATGCCTATAATAATGAGTACAAGTTACTGAATTCTTTCTTATGCGATAGCCAAGCTTATAGTTTTCTATTGTTTCAATACGTTTTCTTTTTTTCCTTTTGCTATGTAAGTTGGTCAATGTATTGACCAATGGATTCCATCGATGTTCAACACTTGTAAGTGTGAAGAAGAACGTCGGTGACCCTTGTTGACGTATCATGGCAAATATATTTTTCTTCATTTGTTGTAGGAAATCAGGAGAAATTGTTATGTGTTTGAAATCCATGTAACCAATGTCACTTTTAAGAATATGTCGAAGTTTGGTTTGTATTTAACGTCTTTTTCTAGCAACTTTCTTCCTTTTCGTTTCCCTTTTCTAATTCTTATTGAAATGCATGCAAGGAATTTTTCAATTATTATTCACAATGTTTTGAAAAACAAATTTGTTGTGTGGTAGAGAAGTCACCACTATGGTGCATTATCTCCCATTGTGCAATTTTTTGTTTACAAAATCTTTTTACAATGTCACCATCACGTGGGTCTCCAAAAAAAAGGGTTCGAAAGTTCATTTCCTCTACATATTTGTCTCTAAAAATTCCAAGGGGACATTGCCCTTCAGCTAGAGCAAGTTCAATCAACTTGTCTTGCAAATCATGGATGCATTGGGATCCTATGTATCCATGCACCAATGTTTTAGTTGGCATTTGATTCTCTGAATCACTGCTTGGTTGATTTTTGTCTTCAATGGCAACATTTTCAATTGGAGTATTTAGAGCAGTAGATTGTAGGAAGTTATCCCAATTTCTATTTATGTGTATGTTTTCAACTCTATAAAGGTGTCGAGAACATAGTTCTTTCAATGCTTTCATGACATTGTGCACACAGACTTTTCCTGTTTGAAATGCATTTTTATATTCCAGTCATCTTTTCAATGCAACCTCAATTATTGTTGTGTTTTCTGTAGATTGTGGCAGTGCAATTTGAACAATGTCTGTTTGGACAAGAACATTGATGATCGATCTTGTTAAACCCATTTGCGATCGTTTGTGGCTCCATTGTCTTATTTATGAAAATGATTTTTTTAATGCTACAAGACGTTCTTCAAGTTTTGAGAGTATGGGTACAACAATCAATGGTTTGTTTCGCCTAATGTTCTCACATACAACAATTTGTGGCAATTTTCGATTTTGAAGGGCTCTTTTTCAAACCTTGCATATTAGTTTCCTCAGCATATTTATATGGTTTTTAGATAACTTTACATATATTTGTTCCAAGTCTTGTCCAATCCTCTCCATATTCTTGTGAAATTGCAATTGTTTACATATTGGACATTTTTGCTCAGGTGTGTCCTCTATCTTAGCTAGGTAAATTGTTATAGGATTTTTCTTGGATAAACAATGATGTTTATTCTGTGATTTTTGCTTGCATAAATTATTATAGTTTTTTGTTTGTAATCGTAATAGTTGTTTTAATCTATGTACATTGACCCTATTGTTTCTATCTTTTCTCATTGGCGTAATACCATATTGCAATTTGTCTTGATGTGTGTGTGCGTTTTTTGACATAGGTCCATGTTGCATGTGCAACGACATTGTTTCTATTGGAAGAATTTGACAATGTACATTGCTTTTGTTGCTATGTCCATCTATTGACAAAGGCGCATAATGGGTGTGAAATGCATCTATTTCAAACGACACTATATTGTATGTTTGACTTGAAAAGTTGTTGCATTGGTAGTAATTGACAATGCTCCTAGTTACAGAGGACCATTCTTGTATGTTTACTTCGAATAATATCGCTGCCCATTGCAAAAAAAATGGCTCGCCTTCTACTCCACCTTTTTCATATGGCATTGCCATTTTGATAAGGCATGTCTGCCAATTTGTAACTTTTTTTTTGAGTTTTTATGACATCATTTGATAGATATTTTTGTAGACAATGCAATGCATTGTTTGCATTGCACATGATCTGTTATCAAACCACCTCAAGAAGAGATAGAAAAGATAGATCAACGCCTTAGAATTCAGCCTTTTCGAGGGGGCAACCTCCTTTACATTACATAAATGAACAATTCTTGGATGATACAAATGAAAAGACCTCCTTTCTATATATAGGAGTCTAAGGGGTCATAACATAATCAGAGCCGACATAACAATAATAATGTAAGGGCATAATAATAACAATAGTGGGCTTCTATGGGGCACATTAGTAACAATATGGGCACTACATGGGTACATCAATATAATAAGTGGGTTGTACTAATAACAATAAGGGGTTACACTAGTAGTATAGGGGCCTAACATGCCCCTCTCCTTCAAAAAGCATTGTCCTCAACGCTTGAGTAGTTCTTGATGCTTCTGTATAAAATTCTTGTCCTCCCATGTGGAATCTTCAGCGGGTAAGTTCTTCCACTTGATGAGATACTCTGAAATTGATTGATTTCGTAGCTATCGGGTTCTTGTTTCTGTGACTGCTCCAGGTTCCAATGTGATTTTTCCTTCCTTTTCAATATCTGGCAATATTGTTTGAATTGGGATCTTTTGCAACTTTTGAATAAGTGGCCATACTTCTTTGTCCTTCTTCCATTCATCCCTTGCTTAGTTTATCCAATCTGGTTGGATAATAGAAATAGCACAAAACAATGCTTCCACATCCTCATCCTTGAAGAGTCTTCCCATTCGGTAAGGTCACCATTTTTTAAGTGCATGTAGTATTGCCAACATTTCTTTCTCATAAATAGCTTACTTTAGATGTAGCAGTAAAAATACCCAATCGCCTACATCAAAACATTTTTCACTATGATGTTGATCTACCTATTGTTTCATTTGATTTTGCGCCGAAGTGGTGTTATCCTTTAAAAGTTAGAGAACTTGTTGTTGATGCTCGATGTGATCTTTCACTTCTTGAACCTTTTTCTTCTTGATATGTCCTTCTATCTTTAGAGTTTGAGGAGTGGTAATTTCTTCCAATCCTTTACAAGATATGGTCGGATTCATTTCTTGACGCTCGATGTGATCTTTCACTTCTTGAACATTTTTCTTCTTGATATGTCCTTCTATCTTGATAGTTTGAGGAGTGGTAATTCCGACCAGTGAATTACAAGATATGGCTGGATTCATTTCTTCCTTCTTGATGTGATCTTTCACTTCTTGCACCTTTTTCTTCTTGATATGTCCTTCTATCTTGAGAGTTTGAGGAGTGGTCATTCTTGCCAATAGCTTACAAGATATGTTCTGATTCATTTCTTCTTTCTCTGGGGTTGGGTCCTGGCATATATCCTCTTCTTTTGATGTTTCTTGATCCTTTTCTTCCTCCTCTTCATACTCTACGTAAAATAATTTCTTCTCAGCACACTTATGACCTTTAGTGCATTTGCTATCACAATTGTAACAAATCCCTTTTTCTCTTTTTTCTTCCAATTGTTGTGGTGTAACCCTTGTAGGTTGTGCAAGGCTAGGAGAAACAACACGTCCATATTTAAAGTTGTGAGGGGTAGATTCCCTTGTTGCCATAATTTTACTTTCAAATATGTCACAAAGCCCTTTTACTCTTTCCAATTGTTGTGGTGTTGCTCTAAAGAAGGTGTTGCTCTTTGTATCCTCATAATGTGCTATCATTTCCTCCGTGAGAATTGACCACATAACAAGTTGTTTACGAGAACAAAGCCCTTTATACCATAAAAATTGATCCGGTTCTAAATATGAAGATGCAATACATACCTTTTGTAACAGTGGTACACCATGTAGATCAAAATATTGCTCCATTTGAAGTATCCAATTTACCGGATCCTTGCCATCAAAATTCCTCATCTTTCTTTTTCTTGATTTTAGGGCCTCGATCTTGAAACGACTGTAACTCTGTACTTGTGGATATTTAAGTTCTGAAATTTCTACCTATAGTAGCCCTCTGTGTTCTCTTTCCAATGCCACTATTCGGATCCAAATTGGATTCTCCAAAAAAGAGTTATGCACAATCTCCCAAGATGACCTGTTTATAGACCTTTCCAGAAGAGCGAACTTGTATGAAGTGCCACATGTCAATTTTTCAACCTTTGGCTCTGAAAAAGATATACAAGAAACTACAGTCCGTCCTCTTTCTATACCTTCTTACGAAATTTCAATCCAATCCCCAAAGAGAAAGTTATGACGATTTTCCCCAGGTCACTTGTTTTGAATGTAATTCAGGAGTCTGCAAAAAGACCAACTTCCTCAGATCATATCTCTGCAAATATCACGAGAAAAGCTCTGAAATTTGGACCCAAGGTTCAGCGCGATTTCTTCTCAAATGGGTTTTTTTTGCGACTTCTGAAACGTCACAGAAAAGAAGTTATAGCGAAAATTCCACGATGACCTGTTTGGAGCAGCGAAACCCTAGAATCCAAAGATCTGATACCAAATGTTATGAAACCAGCTCAAGAAAAGATAGAAAAGATAGATCAACACCTTAGAATTCAGCCTCTTCGAGGGGGAAACCTCCTTTACATTACATAAATGAACAATTCTTGGATGATATCAATGAAAAGACCTCCTTTCTATATATAGGAGTCTAAGGGGTCATAACATAATCAGAGCCGGCATAACAATAATAATGTAAGGGCACAATAATAACAATAGTGGGCTTCTATGGGGCACATTAGTAACAATATGGGCACTACATGGGTACATCAATATAATAAGTGGGTTGTACTAATAACAATAAGGGGTTACACTAGTAGTATAGGGGCCTAACATGATCGAATTGCATAATGATTGCACAATGTAAAGTCCTAAGGATTCTACGTCAAAATTAGGTGCTACCAAATGACAAAGTGAAAAGAACATGCTATCTCCACAAATGGATATAGTATTTGTTCCTTTATGTAATATATGGCCTTGCATTTTATCATTCAATATTTTCCAATAGCTTTGTAGATCTTTGCAGGGAGGAGAAAGGTATTCATTGCATGTTACAATTGATCGAGCTATTTGTACAATAATGGTTCATAGTGCCCGTTAAGGGGGTTATGATCATGGAACAATATATGTAATGGATTTGTTGTTTTGTTTGAATTGAATAGAAAATACTCTTTTTTGTTTTTTGTTTTTTTGTTTTTGTTTTTGTTTTTTTTTTTGTTTTTTGTGTTTTGTTTTTGTTTTGTTTTGTTATTTTTTGTTTTCGTTTTGTTTTGTTTTCGTTTTGTTTTGTTTTGTTTTGTTTTTGTTTTTGTTTTTGTTTTTGTTTTTTGTTTTTTGTTTTGTTTTTTGTTTTGTTTTTTTGTTTTTTGTTTATTTTGTTTGTTTGTTTGTTTGTTTTTTTGAATAATCAAATTCCTATTGCTAAATTCAACCATTTGGCTAGCCATCGTATGCAAAATGTGTCTCCCTATAGTCCTCGTTAATTCTCAATAGGACCATTTGAAGCGGGAAGAAGCATTCTTCGCAAATATGTTTCGACGTCACAAATTCCATGAAGCTGATACAGGAAATCAGATGCTAGCTCGTAATTGAATGATTCTAGTGCTTCTACATGACCTTGTGTGAGGCACATCAAGATGTGGTCTATTGTGCCATTTCGCAATTCAGTGGATGTATACCGAAAATGCAAAAGGACTTCAATTGCATTGAAAAGACAATCTTCTGGAGTGTATAAAAACGTTTGAAGTCTAAAAATATTGTTAGTGTTCAAGACATCATCAATAGTGGCATCATTGTCGCATTGTTTTTTTGAATTGTAACTATCAACATCAATTATTTCATACATGTTTATATAGTTGAAGGTTTTTGTTAAAATTGGCTAGCTAAATGCAATTGTCTTGTTGTTGCAAAATTGGGAAATTTGGAACAGGATAGGGATGTTGTATTTGCAATGAAACAAAATCCAGGAGCAAAGTGTAATACAACGTGCAACTAACTTGACGTTCTCACTCCCACATATTTGCAAGGAAACTCTGCAAAACAAGACAATGAAGTTACCATGTAAGTTTCTAAATGTGGAACCAATATCTTATGACATATAATGAAAACGTGAGGGAAACTCAAGAAAGGATAATGATGGCCAATGTATGCACTAACCCTAACATGGTTTCTCATTCTCATTTGCAATCCCTTATTTCATCTAAAAAAATACATTATTGGGTACCAAAGGACCTTGAATTTTTTCTTTGGCCATTATTGCGATGACAACGAATGGTGAAAGTCAATAAAGGATGAACCATATATTCCAAATGTTATGCAAATCATTTTCATACATTACAAGATTGTTAGGAAATTCAAGTTTATTTATGGAATAACTCTTTGTTGTTCTCTTGATCATTGTTGGCTGTATTTTCCTGTTGCTCGTATTGTTATTGATATGTGTTCACAGTAAAGCAGAGTCATAGGAAATCACAAAAGCCATGGACTTTAGCAAACTATCAAGAAGAGAAACAATGTTGTCGACAAGAACTACAAGTTAAGTGACATGGTTCTAATTCGCCTATAACAAGACTTTATAATAGCGTAATTACACATAATGTGTAGGCCATGAATATAATTTTCAAGTGTTGTCTATGCTATATGAAATTAATGTTAAAGTTTTTTTAAAAGGAATTTAGTTTACGTATTGATATTAGTTAAGATTTAGAATGTTTTTTTATTGCAAGTGCAACATTCAAATAAAAAAAATATGGAGAATGTTTCTATTCAAGAATTTGAATGCAACCAATGCATAACTAGATTTGAAAAATTATAAAAAAGAATATGATCACCATTCGAAGAAAATGAGAGAAATTTGCATACTTGTTCTTGTATATGCTAAAGAAAAGCTATTGAATCTAAACATAAGCAGTTGACCCAATATCGGCTCCCATCCATAGCTCTGAAGCTCCTATCAAGCCAAGATTGACCCCCAAACTCAACAAATGCAATGTAGTTTTCTATCTGGAGGTCAACAATTAAGCTATTAGTTTGATAGTGAACATGTGACATCATATGTATAAATTGAAATAATCTTTATTAAAATAATTAAACACAATGTGCACACAATAAATGTAGTTTAATAATGTCGTTCATGCTACATGAAACTAATGAGTTATTCTTTATATGAAATTATAGAATTTTTTATTAATTTATTTACAATGGTATGAGCCAAGAAAAATGTAAAATGTGCCAAATTACAAAATATGAGGGGATGTTTACATGATGCATAGGAAAATCAAGTTTCAAGAAAAATGCATGGAAAAAAAGAGGAAAAATGCCAATGTCTACAATCTTGTTAACATGAGGAATGATCTAGCATGATTTGAATTGGAAGACTGAAAACATGGAAAAAAAGAGGAAAAATGCCAATGTCTACAATCTTGTTAACATGAGGAATGATCTAGCATGATTTGAATTGGAAGACTGAAAACATTGTTGACACAAAGAGACATTAGAAGTAGAATTGAGAATCAAAGAAATGTTTTCTTATTTTGATTGATGAGATTCCTATTGATGAATTCAACCATTTTCCCAATCAACATTTGCAAAACATGTGTCCCCATAGTCCTTGTTCGTTCTCAATAGGACTATTTGAAGCAACAACATTTCCTAATTTAGTGGATGTATAACGAAAATGCAAAATGACTTAAGTTATTCAAAGTCTCAAACAAAAATTCACAAAGTTTTGGTAAAGCCAATGTTCAATGTTCACACTATGAACAAACAAGGTGTGAATTTGAATTCCAACTTTGACGATGCGACACTATATTCAATTAAGGTTGTGCCAATAGTCTAAAGTGGGCAGAATTGTCTTGCCTTTTGTTGCATTTTATGCAAACTAAGTTTGACCCTGTGTGGAAGGTTGAATACATGTTCAAACTTGTATTCATAGATGTGGGCTTTGTCTGATTTTTCGGAGATGTGATGAAACATAACATCACTTTTAAGTGAAATGTGGCAAGAACCAACTGTGACCATTTCATTTTTCCCCGATTTTAGAAGCATGGTCTCTCAATTCTATTTCACTTTTCGTTTTAAATAATATTTAATATTTTAGTATTTCTATATAGTTGGCTATTTTTGTTTTCATTATATATTTGAAAAATATTTTGAATTTTGATTAGTATGAGTGACTTTTCATTTAACTATTTTTATGAAAATTTGAAATATTGAATAATAGAAGCATTTTCGGAAGAAATCACATCAGAAGAAAAAGGTCGACGCATTTCAAACCAACCAGTGTGGTTCATCATCAGGACAAGATGAAGAATCAGATCATAGCTCTAGGATAAATAGGGAGATGGGCCTTCTAATAGCTAAAAGGAAACAACTATAGAAATGGCTATATTTGACTCGGCGAGGAAAACAAAGAAAAAATGGAAATTTGTATTATTATTATTGTTTATTAATTTCTTTTTATAAGTAAACTAAGAGTTAAATAATAGATATTATTTTAAGGGAATTCAAACTAATGGTCAAAGGGTAAAATAATAATTAATTAGATAGAATCTAACTAACTAAAAACTAACATAGTAGTAAAATAAACATTTTTTATTTATATTTATTTATTTAATAAATAGACATTCTTTAGTATTTATATTTTAAAATTATTTATTTATTTAATAAATGAATAAATGTATATCTAACTATAACTAAAACCATAAAAATAATATATATATATATATATATATATATACACGAGAGAAACACCTTAACCTAAGGGGAAGAAGACCAAAAAAAAGAGAAAGGGGAATGAGAAGAGAGAAGATAGAAAAGGAATCAGACAAGAAAGAGAAAGAAACTAGGAGGAAAGGGCAGGAACCCAACAACTACTAATCTTCCATCCATCATCCCTATTAAGATTACTAGGCCTCTTCTCAATTTCTATGGCTTCCCTAAATTTACAGTGATGGAAATGAGAAACCTTCGCAATGACCTTAGCCTCCTCAATGCAAATATGATGTTTTGTCTTTTTGCGTGCTCTACCAAAACTAAAAAACTATTGATATTAATATTAATATTATTTTTAATAAGATTGTTGAATTTATTAATAAAATTGTATTATATTAATATTATTAATTAATTATATATAATAACTTTAAGCTATTGATATTGATATTAATGTTATTTTATTTAAATTTAGATTTTAATTAAATTTATTTTAAAGAGTTTAAAAATTATTGTATCACATTTTATATATAGATACGATGTAAATATATTTGTTACGTGATTTGTTAACCTTTCAAAAGTTAAAAAAAGTGATCTATTGCCTTGAAATTACAAATCAATATCAAGATTGAGTCAAAGGTTTAAACGTGAAAGAATTGTAATCTGTGCATAGTTTGACGTGAAAGAATTGCATTCTCCTGATAATATTCCTTCCCGTATTCAAGGTTACGAATTTATGTTGTTTAATAATTTGATATTATAATTATTTATTTTTATTATTATTCTTTTGAAGTTATGTTTTTTATATTAAATAAAATAAGGATTATATAAATATTTTTTTGTTATTGGTTTGTTTGAAGAGAAACCAAAGTATTAATATAAATTTAGAGTTGTGATGTTTTTAAGATTTTATTTAATTGGAGTATTTTGTAAATAGAAAGTTATGAAAATAAATTGGTTAGGTTAGATTTGGATATATATTATATTAAAAGATAAAAAAGATTAATAATGTTACAAGCAAAAAAAAACTATTAGAATTATAATTGAAAGTTTGTTTAGGGTTGAAATCTAAGTGAGGAGGTTGGTCGCAGGAGCTAGGGTTTGGCCGCAGGAGCTAGAGTCTGGGCCGCGGCCAACAGGGCCGAGGGCCTAAGGCACTGTAGACAAGGGCTTAGAGACGGTGACGGAGACAGGCGTGTACGGTGAAGGATAGCGGAAGACTTCGGGGAAGCAGGTGGCAGCTCGAGGCATCTGATGAGGACATCTGGCTGGTCATAGAAGGGCTGCTTTGGAACGTGGGTGCAAATGCTTTTCCCTGTTTATGGCAGCAAGAAAATGTTTCTGTTTCCGGTTGTTAATGCGCTGTCGCCATCTCCGGTTTACTCGAGGTCTTACCCTGATATCGTAGGCGGGAATGGACCGTTTGCGGTTTTTTGTGATAACCTGCTGCAAATTATTAATCATGGTCAAACCTAGAGAAGCCGTTGATCTTGATCCCGAGCCGGAAGACATTCTGTCGGTATGGGGGAAGGAGTTAACTGCTCAGAACATTGAACGGTTTTTTGGGTCAGCTGGTCGCCATGGGAACGTGAAATATGCTTCGGAAGGGCCGTGGAGGAATAGGTCAACAAATGGTCTGTTGGAGGAAAGTTTGGGGTTGGCCGTGCTGAACAATCAGGACGCTATTGGACCTTAGGAGCCGAGCTTTCAGGAGGAGGGTTTCCCTCAGGCTGAAGAACTCCACTCATTTCACGTAAGTAATGATAAACCCCTTTCACCTGCTCGTTTTTTCTCTGGAGGCCTTGAAGATGTTGTTCTTAATTATGGGTCGAAACACGGGATCTGGAATAGTCCGGGAGGAGGTCTCAAAACTGACTTAGGGGCGGTTGAAGTAGAAAGGTCGTCGGCCGTTACCAGATCCATCCTTGCCAGAGGTCTGGTAAACCCTAGTTTGGTTGTTGGGTCGGTTGGCATTGGATCTGGTGTGGTTTCGAGCCTAAGGAAGGAAGCCAATGAAACTGAAATTGGAAGGCAGACAGTGGATTTGGGTCTCGCAGAAGGACTAGAAAAAGGATTTGGAAGCAAGGTTTTAGCAGACATCACAGTTACAGGAAACCCTACCTTGGACAAGGACGCTCTCGAGTAGCAAGAAGAAGCGGCAAATGATGCTACAGATACCCAAGTTAGGGAGGAGGTCTCTGGCAAGAAACAGACCGGGGAGAAAAGAAAGAAGCAGAAATTCATTAAGAAATTCTGGGAATGGATGTTCAAATAGAGGAGGCTATTGAGGTGGCCGAATGTACTCTGGTGGGGCGAGCGAGGGGTAAGAAATATTCAACCCAATTCATCCAAAATTGGGCGGCTCAGCAGTGGCAGTCGGCCCCAGACAAAAGTTTCAAGGTTTCAGTCTTGGCGAAAGGGTGGTTTATGGTGAAATTTGAGAAAAAGGAAGCGGCAGACTGGGTAATGGGGAAAAATTGGGCTTTCGGCAACCACCCTGTTCTATTCAAGCGATGGACTCCATTGTTCGATGCGCAGTGAGAAAAGGTTGAAGTTTTTCCGGTCTAGGTGCGTGTACCTGGGCTGCCCCCTTTCCTTTGGGTGGACTCAGTGTTCAGATCTATAGGGAACCTCCTCGGTTCTTATCTAGAAACAGATATGTCTTTCCTTCAAACTCAGAATAAGGCCATGGCTCGGATTTTGGTCAGCTTAAACCCCAGAGAAGGCCTTGCGGAAAACATAAAAATTCAATATAAAGACTTCGTTTTTGAACAACCTTTGGATTATGAACATCTGCCCTTCAGATGTCATAGATGTCATGTTTATGGCCATCTAGCTAGGGACTGTCCGCTGGGCACTCGTCGCAGAAGGAAGCAGAAGAAAGTCGAGGCGGAGGTGTTGGCAGCAGAAATGGAAAGGGCCTCTGGGCCAGATGCGGTCCAAGAGGAGGAAGCCATGGATGTGGATAGGAATAAGGAGGATAAGTCTATGGAGCAGGCTATACAGGAGATTCCAGGCTGGGAGGTCGCGGCTGAAAAAGCTTCTCGGGACCGGGAGCTTGGTCCAAGAACCCATCGAAGAACCGGTAACAACCCTCATTGAAGACTCAAAGGGTATGCGCCTGGACTCAAGTAATTCATCTTTGTCTCCATCCTGTGAAATTAAAGATGCTTGCTTGAATTCTAGTTCTCATATCAGTAATTGTCTTTTACCTGCTGAACAAGTTCAAGTTGATAACATCACCTCTGCTATTCCCAATTTAGATCTGAACTGTGAAGGGGTTCCGAATGAAATCCGTAAAGTGAAATTCGTTCCTCCCTCATCTGCATGTCATTATAATCTTCGCTCCCTCGATAAAAAACTTGTTCCCCTAGAGCCGGTTGGTGGTTTAGGTATGGACTTATCTCAGAGCTCAAAGAGGAAATCTCGGGGTAGGAAGTCTTACCTGTCAAAAGCTCAGGTGAAAGCAAAGTTTGATGTGGCGGATGGTAAACAAATGTCTATTCCTGGGGTGCTTAGAGCTGTGAATCCCTGTGAGAAGGTGATAAAATGATCTTCCTATCTTGGAATTGCAGGGGTTTAGCTAGTAAACCCAAAAAACTGGCTCTTAAGGAGATGGTTCAGCATTCTAACCCTGATGTCCTCTTATTGCAAGAGACTTTAGGTATGAGTCTGGAAGTTGAGATTGCTCTAAGTTCTCTTCTCCCAAGTTGGCACTTTCAAGCTGTGGATTCTGTTGGCCACTCGGGAGGCTTGGCCATAGGCTTTAGGGAAGGAA
This sequence comes from Pinus tabuliformis, assembly GCA_031772625.1. NCBI lineage: Eukaryota > Viridiplantae > Streptophyta > Pinopsida > Pinales > Pinaceae > Pinus > Pinus tabuliformis. The sequence goes on from CM062819.1 coordinate 1,706,965,142, forward strand.
GATTGAAAATTGTAAATCAGTGGGGGATGGTACATGCATTGGGGATGGAAGTTCAATCCCCTGATTTTGGATTCCCTCTGATGATTTTAAACATATATGGGCCGTGTCAGGGGAGAGTCTCCTTTTGGAATGACCTCCTATCAAAATCGGTGTTGAGAAGCAAAAACCTGGTGATAGGTGGAGATCTAAATTTTTCTATGGGGAATGCCGAGACTTGGGGGCCTTCAACCAAAGAAGACCCGTTATCAGATTTTTTCATGAACTCCCTCATCTCTCATAATCTGATAGATGTTAACCTAATTAAATTAAAGCCCACTTGGAGGAACCGTCGAACAGGTGAAGCCAGAATCGCTAAAAGACTGGATCGCTTTCTCCTCTGTGAAGATTTGACTTCCAGAATTCCGGTTTTTCAGCAATGGGTGGGAGAGGGAGGAAATTCGGACCACTTTCCAATTTTTCTTGAGCTCTCCAAGCCTCCCCTTAAGCCGGCAGCTCCATTCAAATTCAATGCATCTTGGCTACAGGAGGAATCCTTTAATAAGCTCTTTAGAGAGACTTGGAGAACTCCGTGTAGGAGCTCTATGGAGGATAAGAGCTTCCTCTTCATGGAAAATTTAAAAAGACTGAAGAAAGCAACTGTGGAATGGGCGAAGATTAGGAAGCAGAAACAGAATGAGGATCTAAACCAAATAGACATGGAACTTCGGGAATTGGAAAGTCCTGAGTCAGATGGTTATGCATCTCAGGAGTCAAAGGATAGAATTTTGCTGCTAGAAAGACATAGAAATCAAATTCTATTGGCTAGAGAGGAGGAATGGAGGTTGAAAAGTAGGGCGATTTGGCTAAAGGCCGGAGACGAAAACACAAGATTCTTCCATAATTATGCAAAAGGGAGAAAGAACTCGAATACCATATGGAAGCTAAAGAACGAAGAGGGCAGAGAGGCCAATACCTTTGAATCTCTCTCGAGCTTGGGGAGAAGCCACTTTCAGAAACTGTTCACTGATCAAGGGGAGATAACATTAGCAGAAGTTATCAGAACAACCCAATGTTTTCCCCGGTATGTGGAGGAGGAAGAAGCGGAGAATTTGATGGGAGAAGTCACAAAGGAGGAAGTCGAAAGTATTATAAAATCTATGGCCAAAGACAAAAGCCCAGGCCCGGATGGGTGGACTATAGAACTCTTTCAACACTTTTTTGACCAGATTGGAACAGAATTAACAGAGGTGGTTGAAGAATCCAGGAGGAAAGGTGCGGTCTATCCCCCTTTCAATTCAACCTTTATAGCCCTTATTCCTAAAAAAGAAGATTCGAGATCCTTTGAAGATTTCAGGCCTATATCTCTATGTAACAGTATTTATAAAATCATTGCTAAAGTGATAGCTGTCTGATTAAAGCCGATTCTGTCAAGATGCATTTCAAATGAACAATTTGGATTTTTGGATGGTCGCCAGATTCATGAAGCCATTGGGGTGGCTCAAGAAACAATCCACAACGTTAAGCAGATGAAAAGGAAAGGAGCGGTGGTAAAAATTGATCTATCAAAGGCCTATGACAGAATCAGCTGGACCTATATCAGGATGTTGCTAACTCACCTAGGCTTCAAAATTGACTTCATCAACTGGATCATGGGATGCATCACCAGTGTCAGTTTTGCGGTTCTAATTAATGGAGCAGCCTCTCCTTTTTTCAAAGGGAAAAGAGGGTTAAGACAAGGATGCCCTTTGTCTCCTTTGCTTTTTCTTCTGGTTGCAGAAGGGTTGAGCCAACTAATTCTGAAGGCCAAAAGGGAAGGCACTGTGAAAGGTTTGGAAGTTGCAGTTAATATGTTCATTTCTCACCTTCTCTTTGTTGATGACATCTTACTTTTCAGCAATGGGAATATGACTGAAATCAAGGAACTCAAGAAGATTCTTGAGCTTTTCATGAAAGCTACAGGGATGCAAGTGAATTATAGGAAATATCAGCTAATCCTGGAAGGTTTTAACATGCAGGAGAAAAGCCAAATTACTTCAATTCTTCCTTTTGATGTGTATAAACTGGAGGATCCTTTCAAGTATCTGGGGTTCTGGCTGAAACCAAATGCTTATAAGAAACAGGACTGGAATTGGCTGCTAGCTAAAATAGAAGCCAGAATAACGCATTGGAGCTTCAAGTGGCTCTCTAGAGCAGGTAGATTGACTTTAATCAAATCAGTGCTCTTAGCAATACCGGTTTTCTGGGCTGCTTTGACATGGGTACCTAAAGGAATTCTGGAGAAGATAAGAAGGATATGCAGCAGATTTCTCTGGGCAGGATCAAAGGAGGATTCAATGCTTCCTTGGGTCGCTTGGGAGAAAGTGGCAAGACCTAAAGAATGGGGAGGGTGGGGAATAAAAGACCTCACTGCTTTCGACCCCTCTCTGGCAGCCAAATCAGGGTGGAGAATCATTAAAATGGAAAATCTTTGGACGAAAGTGGTGAAACGGAAATACATAGACCCTGTCCCATTAGAAGAATGGATAAGGAATCCCAACAAGAAAGGAGGGAATGTTTCGGTGGTTTGGAAGGCTACTATAGAGGCATTCAAGGTTATCGAACAAGGTTTGGTATGGCAGATTGGAAATGGGGAAAACCTTCGGATAGGAAAGGATCCCTGGGTGGGGTGTAATGAAAACTTTGCTCTATCCCTAGGTCTTATCAGGCACCTAGAATCCAAAGGAATTCTCTTCCTTAGTCAGGTAGAGAAAATTGGTCATTCAACAATTTGGGGACAAGCATGGAAATCGGGAGAGGAGTTGGATCTCCGGCCCCACTGGTGGAATGATTGGAAGGCCTACACTCAAGAACTCTCCAGATCAAACGTGAGGCTGAAAGACAGGCCAGATCTATTGGTGTGGGCCCACGCTGATTCTGGATCTTATTCTCCAAAATTTGGGTATAAGTTCCTTATGTCGAAGAAAGGTTGGGGAGATCTGAAATGGTGGGCCAAGCCCTTATGGAAGCTAAAATGCCCAGCAAAAGCCAGACTTTTCTTCTGGTGCATTCTCAAGAGAAAAGTCCCTACATGGGACATTCTTCAATCCAGATATAAGCAAGGGTCGGGGAGATGTTCTTTATGCAAAAATGATTCTGAAACAATAAGGCATCTATTTATAGATTGTCCTATTGTCAAAAAAGTGTGGGTGGAGGTTGGGAAGCTCATCCAAAAACAGGTAGTCTGGGAAGGGGAAAACATCACTGATGTTTGGGATAAATGGTGGCGGCTATATCCAGAGGGGAATCTGCGGAACTTACCTCCCATTATTTCATGGGGCATCTGGATTGCTAGGAACAGGTGCATTTTCTTGGATAAGGAAACCCCTGTTGAGACAATTGCTTTACAATGTACCTCTATTTACTCAAACATTCCTGAATTAGAGGAGGAAAGGATCCCCAGACAGATTAGAGAAGAACAAATCAAGGAAGGAGTTCCATGGGCTTATTTTGATGGGGCTTCTCAGAACAATAAAGCAGGAGCAGGATTGATCATTCACCTAAATGAAAACCAGATTCTAAAAGCATCAGTGGGATTAGGCACTGGATCAAATAACTTCGCAGAATTGTCTGCCTTAAAGTTGCTTTTATGCTGGCTTATCCACAGGAACATCTTCACAGTTCAGATTTTTGGGGATTCATTAAATGTTATAAAATGGGTTAATGGTCAAAGTAGATGTCAAAATTATATTTTGAGACCTTTATTAGAAGAGATTCAGAATTTAAAGCTTACTTTTAATGTTTTCTCCCTATGCCATATCTACAGGGAATGCAATGATACAACAGACAGGCTTTCTAAAGAGGGTTTACAACAAGATTTGGGCAGCTGGAGAATAGCAGAGGAGGACCATGGACAGATCCGTGTGTCGGATCAGCCTCCTCACACATAGTCTTTTTATTTTTTTGAGTCTCCGCAGGCTGTTCATAGCCGTTTTTCTGGGTTTGTTTACAGTTGTTATGGTCTTTTTTTGTAAAACTGTTTTCTAGTTTTTGTATGACTTTCGTATCTATTTTCTGTTTGGGTTGTTTTCCTCGATGAGGAGACCCGGGAAATAGATGCATGGCTTGGATCTCTTCATGGATAATCAATACATGGAACTGTATTTTGTGACTGTTTCTGGAGACAGGAGCTGTTTTCCTCTTCATGAGGAGGCTCACGGTCTCAGGGATTACTATTTCTCGTAGTTTTGGACAAGAAGGGCAGCCTCTTCTTGCAGAGCTCTATGATACACAATCATACAACAAATTGAATGCTCCGGCATATACTATGTAACTTTTTATCTTGTTTATAAAAAGTTCATTTTTTTCTTTGGAAAAAAAAAACTATTAAGTAATAATAATTATTGGGTAGACTCTCCTCAAGTCATAATAATTATTAGCTAGTTCATATCTCTTCAAGTCATAATAATTATTGGCTAGAATCTCTGGGCATCCTAGTTCATTTCTCCTTAAGTCATAATAATTATTGGGTATAATTTCCAGGCATCCTAGTTCATTTCCTAAGAGAAGGAGACGTTGAGGGATCTCTTAGCTACAATGATCAACTTGCAGTGATCATCGTATATAATTTTTTTTTAAAGATATTTAGTAAATAAATAAAGTATATTATTATTATTTATGAATGACGTGGTGTGTTTTTCCTTAAATAATAAATGAGGGTGACGAGTTAATGTACATTAAATTTAAAGATAAAGAAAAATTAATATAAAATTAAATTTAAATTATGCAAAACAATAAATTATAAATATTCATAGGTTCAAATCTAGAATTTGGTAGAGTACTTACATCTCCAGAGGCTTTAGTAGTCAAATCATTGTGCTTTAGTTATGTCTTGAACTTAAATTATTATTATTATAAAAATAAAAATAAAAATTGTTAAAAAACTGAAAACTTAATTTCCTACTTGCTAATTAGACTTGCTTATGTGAGAAACTCTTTGGACTATTATTCATCAACTATACTTGTTATAGAAATGGTTATCATCAACTATACGAGGATGGAATCATGCAAGATCCTAGAAGAACCAATTTAATTGGGGTTCAAGAAGGACATCTAAGAACGTTTTCGAAGCATATTCGTTTCGTTTAAGACCTTGATTAGCCAAAGTGAAAATATTCAATTCATATTAGTTACCAGAGACTCTTTATTGCTAATCAAAGTATTAAACAACAAAGCCTTCACATCGATCAATCATATTCATTTGCACAATTTGCAAACATATCTTGTCAAAATGAAGTTGAATTCAAAAGCTAATCATTGATCTAAAATGGTAACCAACCTTGAACTTGTTACCCTAATAAAAAATGAGGTTGTGGGCACACTCCAAATTTCTTAGATATGGTTTCAAACATTAATCAAGGCCCAAGAGGCACATTACCCAAGAAAATAGCTTGCTACATCATGTGAATAAGGACCTATTGTGGGTAGCCCATTCCCCTTCTTAGCTTCATGCGTGGTTAATTTATGTGGTGGAGGCATCCTGAAGCTATTTAGGATTATGGATGCTTTCTTCTGTGTATGGTTCTATCTAGATTTAGTAGAGCTCTAGCCATGGTGGTGTATCATGGCAATAGATAGATGATGATGAGCTCAAATCAAAATTTCAAAGTGTCAGAATTTTAATGAGTTCATCTTCAGATTGAAGAGTTCACCATTCTGAATCCAATGGTGTGAACGACACTCAAATCCGAGCTCGTATGCAGAAGCTAGAGCCGGTCAAAGTTCAGGGTTGACATGATGACATGGCAAGGTCTTCAGTGAATGAGGAGGCGCCAAGTGGAAATCCGCCATTGGCCCTCGCATATCGGAAACCGCAGTTGAAAGGCAGATCACATTAGAGAATCAGCCCCCGACAAGGGAAGGGATGCGATGCGACATCGACCGAAGTTGCGATTGCGATGGATCATAATCGCATATCGGCGAAAGGATCGGGTATAGAATCGAACCCGATAGGATTTCCAATGTGATGCGATCACATATCGCAATTGGGAAGAGGGAAGAGTCCCGCAGATTTTCCCACGAATAATGCCGATTGCGATGAGTTGCGAAAAGTGATAAGACCCCAGATGCGATGTTTTATGCATTACAGTTAAATATTCCAGCGGGTCTGCAGAGCGCCTGGTATAAGGGTCTGTACGCCGATGGACTTCAGCTGATTGTGATATCCGACAGGGTACGAAACTATCGCCTTAACCGCCGGACCTCCACTCTCCATGTGATCACTCAGTCTTTTACCATGAGAATGATGGGAATGATGGTGGAACCACTGATTGCGGTGGAACTGCTAGTTTAGACTGTAGATAATGAATTTAATTCGCAGTAAGTCAGTTTTGGAGGAGAAACTTGTGGGGAGACTGGAAGAAGTCACAACTAAGGCAACTTTTGACTAGATTGGAGGCAAAAAGAGGCTACATAGCCATTTTTGGGCATTTTGAACTCATTGGAACGGGTTTCAGAGTCAAAGGAGCACTTTTGGATAGGATTTTTGTAAATTAAAGCCTATGGGTGCCCTGATCAACTAGAGTGTTGATTCAGTTTATGTAGGAGTTCCAAGATAGAGATGACCTTGTAGGGGTATTCCAACCTCCATATGTGTTCCTGCAACAACCATTACTGCTGTAACTGTTTTTCTTCTTTGCTCTATATGTGTATGGAGAAAGAGACGTGTTTAAGTACTTCTAGTGGATTGTTGTACTTGTTTATGCTCTTGGAAGTTGGAGTATGGGGTCTTGGTTTGAGAGCCCTTAGCTTGCTGATTGTTTCATGACTAACTGTAGGTTTTCATATGTTTAGAGTGAGAATTCTTTGCAAAAGAATGTTTCCTTGAAGGGGAAACAAGCCACTCTTTTTGTCAGCACATTTATGTACTCTTTATCTAAAGAATTTTGAGCATAATGAGAAGGGGTCATGCCTTTAGAGCTGATCCAAGGAGATGTAGCCCAGGAGGGGTGAACTCCTTTATCAATGGCTAGTGTATTATTGTTTGATGCATGCTTCCATTTAGTGTTTTGGTTTCATGTTTTAAGTTTTTCTTCATGAAACTATCTTAAGCAAAAACACATAAAATTCATGCTTTTACTTGCTATTTTGGAGTACAACCTCAAGCACATTTTTATATTCTGATGAGGGGAATTAGCATAGCATTACTAATCTGCCCCAATTCAGATCAGGTTGGTATCAGAGCTATGGTTTTGCTTTGTGCAAGGAGGAATTGACTGTTGTTTGCAAGTAAATGTGTTTTGAAGCTCATTGAGGAGAAGGTTTTGGAAAGGAGAGCAAGATTGTTTCAATCTCTACCACCAAGTTCTACCTCAAATTGCAGTAGAAGCTTCAAACAAAGCATGTCCCAAGGAGGAGAGCCTGCAAGAATGTCAGAGGATGTGAAGGCTTTTAGAAAGGATTTCTTAGACATGGAAGAAATGGTGAAAGTCCTTTATGGAGAGAGGAATACCAATTTGCAAGGTGAAGGATCTAGACCTCCAAGAGGAGAATGTTCTCCAAGGGAAGAAGGTAACAAGAATGGTGATAAACCACTATCTTCTCCACAATCTTCGTGATTTTCTACAACTATTATGCAAGATGCTAGTGTAGAAAGTCCTTCAGAGAAGGCAGATGGAAAAGTTTGTACCTTCTGTCCACATCATGTGGAAGATGAGTTTCTATCAACACCCAAATATGAGGAGCTAAAAGAAGAGATCCGAAGATTCCAAGAGGACACATCTCAAATTACAACGAAATTCAAAAACATCTTCATATGCCAATCAAAGGATGCAGCAAATGGTAAGAATTTACATGCTTCTTCCTTATGTGAAAGTATTGATGTAAATCCATTGGTAGCCTTTGAAAAACACAGTAAAGGCATTGGATCCAAACTCTTGACCAAGATGGTTTACAAGTGAGGAGGCTTTGGCATAAACCTATAGGGCATCAAAAGTGCAATTGGAGCTAAGGAGAGGCCTAAATACGAAGGCTTAGGCTATGTTGCAAAAGAAGAATGGTCTTCTAGTGATGGTTCATGGGTCACATGTTCCTTTTCCGTAAGGGAGGACATGAGGAGGCAACATGTTGGAGTTTGCACCTAGAACTGGTTCCCGCGTGGTTCCTCAAGCCTAAGGAGGATTTGAAGGGGAAAACGTCTCCAAAGAGAGATGAAAGCGTCGAAGAAGGAGGAAATCTCAGTTCTTCAAGCCACGCGAGTTCCTCACGCAGGCAACGTAAGCCAAAGGAAAACATAAAGAGGTATAATCGTTTTGTTCATTCAAATGCTGTTAATTCGAATGCTTTTCATGATGGAAAAAAAACATGGATTTGAATAACATGTTAAGGAAAATGTTTCCATGTACCTTTTTCCTTTCATCTAACCATTGTGTAGATAAGTGCGATAAAAGGAGAGCAATCCTTGAGAAGATGTTTATGTCTACTAGAATTGAGACCGAAAGGAGAAAATATCATCCAAAGATAAAGGCAAGTGAGCCGAGAGGAGCTCAAAAGAAATTTTGTACTCATTGCAATATCAGTGGGCATTGGGTCGAGAAGTGTTGGAAATTGTTTCCACAACTTCATCCTAGTAAGGGCAAGCAGATCATGCAAGCACTAGAAGAGGAAGTGACAACAAAAAAAGTGGCTCAAGATGCGACCATCTCTGAAACAACTTCAGAAGAAGAGAAAGTTCAAATAAAGGGTTCATTCACCTAGTTGGGTAAGAAATGGGTAGACTATTTGTCCAACTGAAGTCTGTTATTTTTTGTTTTTCACTAGTTGAATACCCCATAGTTGGGTAATTTGTAAAAGTGATGTTCATAAATAAATCACTTATATGCAACGATGTTTTTCTTTAAGCATTACAATGCTAGTTTGGCTTGTTGATAGTCAATTTGAATGGAAAATTTGAGAGTCAAGTTCATTCCATTTTGTAAAATGCTTCCTTGAACACATTTTGTAAAAATCATTTTAATACTGTTGTACGAGTAGTTGTAGCAATTTAGTATGTTCCAAATGTGTGTAGCAATCAAGTTATAAAAGTATTCACTATGCGAAGCTTGTTTGGGTTCATTTGGAAAAGTCTTTTAGGATATTATCCTTGATAAGGATTTTGCAGATAATCTTCTTGGAATTCTTCTTAGGAAGATGTTGCTATGGATGGCCATAGTGACATGGACAGGTCGAGAAGAACATCAAACTTTAATTCTTTGATCACATAGCAAAACATGTAATTTGCAAGATATTGTACTACAAATTTGTAGGGGATGCAGGTGTAGGCTCATTGCTTATGGCTTCGAAAAAGAAAGGTGAAGGAGAAGGAAGGATGACATGAAGGATACTTGCGGTGTAGACAAGTACAGAGCAGTTGCAGATTATTTAATGCTTTTGGAGACCAAAAGGTTTTTAGTGGGGGAGAGTGATTAGGAGCTCAAAATTTGTCAAAAAATCAAAGTGTCAAAATTTTGATAAGTCCAGCTTCATATTGAAGAGCTCATCATTTTGAATCTAATGGTGCGAACGACACTCAAATCCAAGCTTGTATGCAAAAGCTAAAGCCGATCAAAGTTTAGGGTTGACTTGATGACATGGCAAGGTCTTCAATGAATAAGGAGGCGCCAAGTGGCAGCCCACCATTGGCCCTCACATATCGAAAAATGCAGTCGAAAGGAAGATCGCATTACAAAATCGACCCTTGACAAGGGAAGGGATGCAATGCGACATCGGACGAAGTTATGATTGCGATGGATTGCAATCTCATATCGACCAAAGGATCAAGTATAGAATCAACCCTGACATGATTTGCGATGCGATGCGATCACATATCGCAATCGGGAAGAGGGAAGAGTCCTGCAGATGATCCCACCGATAACTGCAATTGCGATGAGTTGCGAAAAGCGATAAGACCTTAGATGCAATGTTTTATGCATTATAGTTAAATATTCCAGCGGATTCACAGAGTGCATGGTATAAGGGTCTGTACGCCGATGGAATTCAGCTGATTGTGATATCCGATAGGGTGCGGAACCGTTGCCTTAACCGTCGGACCTCCACTCCGCATGTGATCACTTAGTCTTTAACCGCGAAAATGATGGGAATGATGGCAGAATCACTGATTGCAGCGGAACTGCTAGTTTAGATTGCAAATAATGAATTTAACTAGCAGTAAATGAGATTTGGAGGAGAAAATTGTGGGGAGACTGGTAGAAGTCATAACTAAGGAAATTTTCAACGAAATTGGAGGCAAAAAGAGGCTACATAGCCATTTTTGGGCATTTTGAACTCATTGGAACATGTTTCAGAGTCAAAGGAGCACTTCTAGATAAGCTTTTTGTAAAGTGAAGCCTATGGGTGCCCTGGTCAACTAGAGTGTTTATTCAATTTATGGAGGATTTCCAAGATGGAGATGACCTTGTAGGGGTATTCCAGCCTCCATATGTGTTCCTGCAGCAGCCATTACAACAATGTTGTAGCTGTTTTTCTTCTTTGCTCTATATGTGTATGGAGAAAGAGACTTGTTTAAGTACTTCAAGTGGATTGTTGTACTTGTTTATGCTCTTGGAAGTTGGAGTATGGGGTCTTGATTTGAGAGCCCTTATCTTGTTGATTGTTTCATGACTAACTGTAGGTTGTCATATGTTTAGAGTGAAAATTCTTTGCATAAGAATGTTTCCTTGAAGGGGAAACAATCCACTCTTTTTGTCAGCACATTTATGTACTCTTTATCTAATGAATTTTGAGCATAACGAGAAGGGTTCATGCCTTTAGAGTTGATTCAAGGAGATGTATCCTAGGAGGGGTGAAATCCTTTATCAATGGATGGTGTATTATTGTTTGATGCATGCTTCCATTTAGTGTTTTGGTTTCATGTTTTAATTTTTTTTCTTCATGAAACTATATTAAGAAAAAACACATAAAATTCATGCTTTTACTTACTATTTTGGAGTACAACCTCAAACACATTTTTATATTATGATGAGGGGAATTAGCATAGCATTACTAATCTACAACAATTTAGATCAATAGAGGAAGTGGGTATTTGTTGGTTTGTGGGTTGTCTTTCCTTCATTCAAGTTTATGACTTGTAATCGAGGTAAGGCCCATTTAGAGGGTTTTGGTAGATCAAATACTTAGGTCTTCTTTGTACTTTTAGCTCCCTTTCATGGCTTTAAGCGAATTGAATTAATTCTGTTTCATCCCATAGATACACTCATGCAATTCTGGTCTTGGGTGAAAGGCACTCTAGTTTCAATATGAGTATTGTTTAGTTTCACTTTGCAACTAATTAGTCCTCTATTTTTCGCAATGTAGAGATGGATATAGTCACAAAGAAACAAATCAATGAAACAACAGAGCCTTGATGGCCACTATCGCTAAGCTAATAGAGTTAGAAGAAGTCAATGAAACTCATAACTTCAATATGATGAATCTCTTGCACTTGCAAAAGTAATGGACTCACTCTCTGGAAATGGAAATGCAATCATCTTTATACCTTATTCGTTGCTCAACATATGGATGCTTTGTCTCTGGCTTCAAATAACTTCGCTTCATGGCACTCTCAGCACATAAGGCAAGCTGAAGAACGAACTACTCAACAAAGCAAGGAATTAATGGAGATTGAGGAGCCAAACCCCCTCACTATGAGGTCTTGAAGTTCCAAATATCTAGGAGTCATGATATCTGGAAAGTTGACTTGTTGACTATAAAAGAAATCTGGATGTTTAACCCTTGCCAGGATTCGGTTATGACGTGACAACTTATGTGTCCAACTTGCAGACGTGGTATTATATGATGGTGACATGTGGGACAAATTTTCCACATGTTCAACCCTGTGTTAGCTATATAGTTGTTGATGTGGCATGAAGTAGCTAACTTGTTGAGGGTCATAAATTTTTAATTTTAATAAATGTGATATATTATAGGTGAGATTATAATTATTTTTAGTTATTTCTATTTGACCTTTGAATTTCCCTTGCCTTTCCATTTTTCAACATGCTACATCTTCCTCAAATTGAAAGTCCTTTCAAATTTATGGCTTACTAAAATGTGTGGCTTCCTTAAAACTTCTACTTCTTCAAATTTTATGTATCCTTAAAATTGCAACTCGATGTTGATCTTCTAAAAAAATTTCTTAAGTCTTTTTAAAACTAAAACTTTATAAAAAATCTATATTTCTTCAAAATTGTAACTTCAGGAAAAAAAAAAAAAATGAAGCTAAACTCAATTCCATGCAAACAACTCCCTTTACATCAAAATAAGTCTCTTCAAATCTACCTATTAAGCTAAATCTTTTCAATTGTATAAAAACTAAATGTCTTTTTTTCATATATATATATATTCAAATTTATATAAACCAAGTCCCTTCAAATTTACAAATCTTCCTATTTACAAATACATCATAATTTCACAACTTTTACCACATTAATACATAATTTTATATATTTTTAATATTTTTTTTACCGTTATATATTTTAATACATTCTTATAAAAAATAAACATGAATATGATATTTAACGATCTAATAAAATTAACACAACATAAAAAAATCCAACATTATAAAAATATTAACCTAACCTAAAAAATCCAACAATGTAAATTTCCACTTCAAAAACATAAATACTAATTAAAACTTCAAAACACATGGCTTTGGTTAAGAGAATTTGTTTATTAATGCGAAAACTTTGAGAATATGCTTTCACATAAAGAGTCCATATAACATTATGGAAATAGTGTAAAGAAAAAAACAACTAATAACATCATGGAAATAGTATAAAGAAGAAACAACTCATAGTTAAATTTAATGTCATAAATAATGGTTTAAAAACTTATATAATTGTTTCAATAACTATATTATATATTTTAAACACACACTTGAATATAACAAGGGTTATTAACTATATTATGTATTTTAAACACACAATGGAATATAACCAGGATTATATAGAATAGTTATTATTTACTTTTTTAAGTTTAAATATAGTTTAATTAAATGAAAAAATTATAAACACAAAAATTTTATTACAAAAATAAAATGACTAATAAAATATTATATTGTTAAATGTCATCACTAAAAATTAAAAATATAATGTGTGTGTTTTATTTTTATTAATATATAAAATTGATTATAATTAAATTTATTAAAATATGTTTTTAATATAATAATACGTTATTTTAATTTGAAAACAAAAAAAGAAATAAAACTAAAAACAAAAAATTAGTAATTAATAGATAGAGAAATTAGATACCCCATTTTAAAATAATATTTTATAAAGTGATATTCTTAAAAAATATTTTATTTAAGTCAATAATTATTTTATATAAGTCAATAAATTTGTAAAAATAATATTTTATATTAAATTATTCCATAACAGCTAGTTTTTAACACATATCTCCCTAACACCAATTCTTAAATAATTATTTTAACTAATTTACCAACGGCTAGTTTTTAATAATTAATTTACGAACCTCTAATTTGTACTGGCTAACTTTGGGCAATGATGCATCCATACTATTTATTCTTATAGATGGTTTGATTTCTCACTTTGTTTTGAGGATGAACCACATTAGTTAGTTTGAACCGTGGACCAAATCCTAACAATTTGATGAATCTGGAAGACTTATATCTAGATATAAGAGTTACTAAGCAACCAATAATAAGACCTCAACCAATCACTTTACAAATAAATAAATTCAAACAATAATAAAAAATAACAAAAAATAAATTTCTGATATTTAACTATAAATAAATACCATAAATTTTTAGTCAAATCCAAAACTAAAGGCAAATATAACCAGAAATTATAAATTGTTATTTCTAATGAAACATTTACAAACTCATTGTTATATTACAATCAAATATCTTAAATAAAAAATATATATAGCCTTATTATTTTTCGTTCATAATAATCATCATGCTAGTTTTAGATAAAAAATAAAGATGGATAAGAAAAACATTGTGCATATATTGATAATTTCTTTGCAAAATATAATTAATAATTTATATATTTCTATATTAAATTAATTAAAAAAATAATTTTATTATTTATTAGATGTGCGCAGCAGGTATAACCCTTTGGTTTTTTCATTGACTTGGTATTAATTTCTTTATTTTGTTGTTTAAATAGAAAAAGCTTAAGTTCCTTTCTTCGGACAAATTTTCATAAATATATGTTTTTTTATTTATAATTATATTTTCATTAAATTTATAATATTTGAGAGTTTTATTTAATTGAATTTTATTTTTATTTTGTATTTATTTTAAATTTCAATTTGTTAAGTTATATTGATTTTTTTTTTAAATATTAATATTTCATAAATTTAAATTTTATAATATTTATGTTTTTATTTCATGTAATCTAAATATGTAGAAGGCTAATTAAATATTAATATAATAGTTTAGTAGTTTGTTAGATAGAAATATAGTAGTTTAATAATTTGTTATATGGAAATAAAGTTTATTTTAAACATAGTAATTAAAGTTAATGGATAACTTTGTTTGCTTAGCACATTTAATTCTTGCTCTTAATTATACATTAAGTAAATCCATCTTTTATCTGTAGTTTTTGCTTAGGAGAAAAATTGTCTTATGAAAGCATTATGTTATGAACCATTTTGAAGGTAATTATTAACTTTACAATAATTATTTAGTATAAAAAAATATTTTAACTCAACTTAATTGAAAAACATAAAATCATATTTTGGGCAAAATTAATTAGAAAACAACAAGCTAATTGTTGAAAACTAGAAAATAAAATCATAAAAATTTCAAAAAATCAAATATTCAAACTACTCATATAATTTACACATTATATTCCAAGAGATAAAAATTAAAGAGTTTTCTACTTTCTAAATATAATTTAATTTTCATAAAAAGTTAAAAAATCAAATGTTTAAATTACTCATATAATTTGCACATATATTTGAAGAAATAAATACTCGATCCATTTTAAATTCCAATCTACCTCACGTCCACAAGGATCAAACTCCTTTTCTTTTCATTTTTAACTTTTACGTAATTCATTAAAAATAACATTGAGCATGTATTATATATAATGATTAAATACTTTGTATCTTAATTTTTTAATATTTATAAAAATATTTTTCAAATTTAATAATTTAAATTATTATTTTTAAATTTAATCATTTTAAATTAAATTTAAATATAAAATAATTATAGCTTAAATATATATTAACCGTATAATATATTTTATAAAACTAGAATATATATATATATATAAATATAAAATCCATTCATCAAATTGCAACATTATTATATTTAAATTAAATACCGGGTATTAGTTACTATATAGTATTTGCTAATTTCAAATTTAAATATCATTATATTTATATTAATAAAAAAAATTAGAAAAAACTTTATAATATAGATACAAATTATTTAAATATTTATTAATATTATTTGATTTTTATTGATATTTATAAATATATATATATATATATATATATATATATATATATATATATATATATATATATTTAATGTTTCTAAAAATTTGAGATGCACTTTTTTGTGATGAAGTGTGTGTCAAATGTTTAGAAACATTAAAAACTAAATAAAAACTAAATATTATATTGGCCCTTGGAGTATACTCTAAAATCGTTTTTGCTTCGTTAAGAGCTTTACAAACGGATAAGGTTATTATAGGTGGAGGGGTTTTCCTTGAATAACAGTGATGTGTAAGCCTTCATTTACCTCATTATACCTCATTATATATAAAATATATAAACCATAATAATCCTTTCAAAACACGTCATTATACCTCATTATATATAAAATATATAAACCACTCTCCGTAAACTTTAATAATCCCTTAACAATAGACTTAGTTTAATGGAAAAACTTGTTTGTCTTAATTTGTTGATGTAAAAAATATAATTTTAATTATACGAAAACGGCGACGACAAAATCAACCTTGACCCGACTCTACAATTGGTTAATCCTTGGGATTGGAGTTAGTTTTCCGGAATAAATTTGAGAATTTGCTTCTGCTCTTCTTCTTATTTTCCCGAAAGAATGGCAACAGAAAGAGCGTTTGTGTTCGGGAGCGTGGCCAAGGATTATGTGAACGCGAGGCCTCGGTATCCGCCTCGGCTTTTCTCGTTGCTCTCCTCTCTCACGCCCAAACACCAACTTGCGTGGGACGTCGGCACAGGGAATGGACAAGCTGCTCTTCAAGTCAGTCTCTGCATAACGAAACCCAGTTGAGATGGGTCTCATCGCGGCTATTTATAATTAATTTTTCTTTTTTTTTGGCTGCAGATTAGCGAATATTACGAGCGGGTAATAGCCACAGACATAAGCAAGGAGCAGCTGCAGCAGGCGGAGAGGAGGCCCAACATAAGGTACGTCCTCACGCCGCCCCTGCTGACGGACGACGCCCTTGATTCGATTGTCGGCCCTGAAAGTTCGGTGGATCTCGTGACGGTGGCCGCCGCAGTCCACTGGTTCGATCTGAACACATTTTACGCGCAGGTCAAGCGCGTTCTGAGGAAGCCCGGGGGAGTGATTGCTGTGTGGGTGTACACAAAACCGTCCGTCAGTCCGGCGGTGGACGAAGTGTTCGAGCGGTTCTTTGAGCGTACTCTGCCCTTCTTCGACCCGTGCGGGAGATGGGTATTCGAAGAGTACAGGACTCTGCCCTTTCCTTTCCCTTCTCATCCCGCCGCGGGAGGAGAGTCGGTCATTGAATTGGAGATCGAAGAGACGAGGACCCTGCAAGAGTACCTGAGTTTCTTCAGAACATGGTCGGCTGTGGTGAATGAGGAAGGTCTGCTAAGCGACGACTTCGTTCGGCAGTTCGAGGCGGCATGGGGAGACCCTCCTCATCACGCCCGGACTGTTAAAATTCCGCTTTTCTTAAAGGTCGGCATGCTCTGAATTGATGTGTATCTGATTCACCTTTTTCCAAAGGTCGATCGGCATGGTTTGAATTAATGTTTCTGGCTGACTTTGTTTTCTCAGTCGTTTTCTCTACATATTCCAACTTAAAGAGCGTCGTGATGTTTCTGGTCTCTTGCAACCATGTGAATCCTAATTTTCGTAAAATTTATCAAGCAATTTATTTAATCTCTTTTAATATGTTTTATTGTCAAATTAAGGATAGATCTGGATTGATTGCATTCAAATATTTGTCCTAAATTATTGTCCATGTATATAAAATTTGTATTTTATTAATGGATTATAATGTAATTTATGGTGAGAATGTATTGTATTAATATTATTGATTGATTGAGATTAATAATATTATTATTTAATATTATTAGTCAAATCATTGTGCTTAGACTCTTTTGTCTTACATAAGAGAATTCACACAACAATTTGGTATCTAGCTTGGTTCTGATCTTAAAATTAAATTATTATTATTATTATTATAACAATAAAATAAAACGGTTAAAACAAATTGAAAACTTAATTTCCTACTTGCTAATTGGACTTGCTTTTGTGAAAAAGTCTTTGGAATATTGTTCATCAACTATACTTGTTATAGAAATGGTTATGTATTTGTTTTTATTTTTATATTTGTTTTTTGGGAAATAAATAAAATTTATGAGGATGGAATAATCGAAGATCCAAGAAGAACCAATTTGATTTGGGTTCAGGAAGGACATCTAAGAACATTGTCGAAGTAGCATATTGGCTTTCGTTAGGACCTTGATTAGCCAAAGTGAAAATATTCAATTCATATTAGTTACTGGAGAATTTGGTGCTAATCAAATTATTAAACAACAAATCCTTCACGTCGGTCAATCATATTCATATCCACAATTTGTAAACATATCTTGTTAAAATGAAGTTGAATTCAAAAGCTAATCATTGATCTAAAATGGCAACCAACCTTGAACCTGAGACCCTAATAAAAGCATGAGGTTGTAGGCACACTCCAAATTTCTTAGATATGGTTTCAAACATTAATCCAAGGCCCAAGAGGCACATTACCAAAGAAAATATCTAGCCACATCATATGAATAAGGACTTGGTGTGGGTAGCCCGTTCCCCTTCTTAACTTCATGAATGGGTAATCTATGTGGTGGAGGCATCTTGAAGCTATTTAAGATTATGGATGTTTTCTTTTGTGTATGGTTCTATCTAGATTTGGTATATCTCTAAGCACGGTGGTGTATCATTGAAATAGATAGAGGAAGCAGGCATTTGTTGGTTTGTGGGCTACCTTTCCTTCATTCAAGTGTAAGGGCAGAGGGTTTTGGGAAATCAATTACTTGGGTCTTTTTTGTACTTTGGCTCCTTTTTGTGGATTTAAGTGATTTGAATTAATTTGATTTCATCTCATAGATACACTCATGTAATTATGGTCTTAGGTTAAAGACACTCTAGTTTTAATATGAGTATTGTTTAGTTTCACTTTGCAACTAATTAGTCCCCTAGTTTTCTCAATGTAAAAATGGATATAGTCGTGAAGAAACAAATTAATGAAACAACACAACCTTGATGGCCACTACTGCTAAGCTAATAGAGTTAGAAAAATTCAATGAAATTCATAACACCTATATGACGAGTCTCTTGCACTTGCAAAACCAATGGACTAACTCTCTTGAAATGGAATGCAATCATCTTCCTATCCTATTCCTTTCCTCAAGTTTTGCACTCAAAAAATAGATTTGCACCTCGAGAGATTTGATCCCTCTCGGTACTTGATAGATCCATAGTTAAGATGGATCTATGCTGGTTTCTAGTGGTTGTGAGGAATGATTGGGATCCTCTTAGGTTGGTTTAATTCCCGTAAGTGACATGATGAGATTTGATGTAATGACTTCAAATATTTTTGTTTTTTTATTTTTATTTTTTATTTTGTCGGTAAAAAAGGTTTGCATTATATCATAAGAGGAAACTTGAGTACAAAATTCTTCTCCCATGGCATTGTCCTAATATGCTAGCCAGGCTTTGGCACTTGAGAGCCAGAGAGAAGCTGATTACAATCACCATTTACATTTATTTCCGTTAGGCCTGAAGGCCATACCATACTAACATCAAAACTGGAATACATAACCAAGAAAAGACATCTCTCAAGGAGGCTGGTTTGGTGGAAAAGCAGGGGTGGAACAAAGATGGAAACCCATTCATGCATATGGAAGTCAATGTGCTTGACTTGCGCCTCTAGGGAGCGAAGATGTTCATTGGTGCGGTGGTGGCGGCGATGCATACTTTCCAGATTGTCCAAGATTTCAATTTGAACATTCCGCACATCTTTGATGTAGGCCACTAGCTCATTCTGGTCCTCGTTGGACTGGTCCCTCATAATGCCGATATTAAATTGTATATGGTGTAGTTGATTAGTGATTGAGTCCAAGGTGGTTGGAGAAACAATTCCTCTTGGGGAGCGGGCCAACGAACTGTTCACTGCTGCTACAGAGTCCCAACTTATATCTAAAGAGGAATGGTTGTCAAAATTATTAGCTTGATGACCTTTAGGGCGAGGAGCCCCTCCCCCATGCCTTGGACGACCCCTTTGACGGGGCATACTATCAAAACGAAAAATGACTAACCTAAATAGGCGCTTGATAGGCTATTGTCTTTTATGCCGCCTCCCAACCTTTGCACACAGACCTTGCTCCAGAGGAGAGCAATAAGAGTTGCTCGAAACTTTGACCCTATGGAGCAGACAAAGACCAAGAGACCGAGCACCAGAACATCAACACCCCCGGAGTTATTATGAGGTTTCCCCTCTCCCAATTCCTGGCAGAAAGAGAGCCACGACTAAGCCAATTCCTCTTGCCAAGACAAGAAACCAGAGAAGAGGAGACAAGCACTTCAGTCGCAGAGCTTATACTCGGTTGTCAGCGACGTACTAAGATCCCACGGGCTGACCAAGAGAGGAGGTACGTCGCAGGCCAACTCAAACCATTCCTCCTCCCCCTCGCCAGCCCAGAGCTATGCATACTGCTGGGTGCTCCAGATCTCGACCCTCCAATACACAATATGCCAAACCTTCATCGCCCACTACAACTCACTGTGCGAAACCTCAAGGGATACATGGTTTATAATACCGACGACCACAAACAGAGAGTGTGCATGCTAGGCCTTGACACCTGTGCCTACCACCATAATGAAACTTAAACATTTGGCCTTGAGTGTGTGGATGTTAGGCAAGCATTGTACACCAACCTATCCGCTTGTCCATCCATTGATCCGTCACCCCCATTGGGGAGGCTTCAAACCTTTTTGTTCAAAATGAACATGTATTTATATATTTTGATGAAATAAACCTGTATTTATATATTTTATTATGCAAGAGCAGTAAATGGTAAAAAAATAGAAAATTTGATTTTGTGCTACCTAGTTGGATTGCTTTTATGGTAATCTTTAGAGTAGTATTCATGAATTACGATTACTTGTTATAGGAATCCTAATGTTTATTTATTATTTTTTCAAAAAATAATATTTGTATTAAAAGTAAGTTACAACCTAGGGTGGAAGGTGGTGTTGGGATCATCCAAGATCTTGGAGGAACCGCTTTTCTTGGGGTCTAGGAAGGACATTTAATAGCATTGCGGAGGCATATTCACTATGGTTAATACTTTTCTTAGCTAAGAGTGAAAATATTCAATCCCTAATTTTTATTGGATACTTGTTGTGATAATCAAAGTATTAAACGACAAAGCCTTCACAATTGTCAATCATATTTTCTTTTTGATTTGAAGGGTCACTCACATGTCTCCCCAATATGCAAACATCTCATTCTTTCATGTTAAAAGGGAGTTGAATTCAAAAGTTAATCGTTTGTCTAAAATTGCATCCAACCTTGAACTTGGGACCCTAATAAAAAATAGGTTTGTAGGCACACTCCAAATTCTTTAGATATGGTGTCAAACATTAACCCAAGCCAGAGGCACGAGAGGCTCATTATTCTAGAAAATAACTAGTTGCATCGTGTGAATAAGGCTGGGGTGTGGGAAATCCATTCCCCTTTCTCACTTCAAGCAGCTTCGCTCATGGTGAATCTATGTGTTGGATGTAATTCCCATAAGCTTTTTGGAATTATGGATGCTTTCTTTTTTATATGGGTTTGTTTAGATTTGGTAGAGCCATATGCATGGTGGTGTATCATTGCAACATATAAAAGAAGTGGCCACTCAAAGGTTTATGGGTCGTGTCTCCTTCATTCAAGCTCACAAAGGTAAGGCCCATTCAGAGGATTTTTGGAAATCAACTACTCAGATCCCCTTTCCACTTTTTCTCCTTTTCATGGCTTTAATAAGTTTCATCCCATATATACAATTATGTTATTCTAGCCTTGGGTGAGAGGCACTCTAGTTTGTATCCAAGTTTCAATTTGCAACCAATCGCTCCCATAGTTTTCTCTATTATGGGTTGTGTTCATTAGAAAAGGTAGAGATGGATATGGAATGTTAATTTTCTTACTCCTAGCAATCAGGTAATTAATTCCGAGTAGAATTACATTTGATGAATAAAAACACAACTAGGATATTAACAACATTAAATAAAATGAAAGCAAATTTACCAATATCAATCACATAAATGACACACATATTCTACCCAATCACATTTCTTCATTAAACTTCTAATCTTATTTGGGCTCCTATCCTAGGATAACAACGTTATTGGAAAATTCAAAGTGGCAGCTTATTAAATCAATTTTCTTTAACCTTAATAATTGCTTGTGAACTTAGTTAGTCTTTTTGTGTTCTTTATTTAGATCTTTTCATCAAACAAATATCAAGACCATAAACATCAACAATAGAGGACACAAAAACTAGGTTCTCAACCAGGGCAAAACTCCTCCAAAGGGAACCCATAAAACTCTTATCTTCTTATAGAATCTACTTCAAATGAGACAACAAAGACCCAAACCCTAGACCAAGTCCCTCTCCAAGTACCAAGTCATTCCTTTCGTGGAGTCCTTCCTTGATCCAACACTAACCAACTTCATACTGAAACTTCGACCTCATAGCTTCAAGACTGCTTCTTTGACCTGCAACTTTGGCCCTGTAAGAGTTGCAAACCCTAATCCAAATTCCTCTTGAGAGCTTCCTTGAGAAAGATAACTCCTTCCAAGGTCAACGAGGTCAAGACTAAGTATTCTTCCTTCCAGCAACAAGATATTGTACTTCGTCCTACTACAACTCGGCCTTGCAATTTCGTCTCCTCTTAGATGTTGTTCAAACCCTAATCCTTCGCATGTGTGAGAGAGATTGAGCCCAAAAATAAGATTTTCGTCCTTCCTTTAATATTCTAGACCTTTACTTTCTTCTTCTCCTACTTCCCAACTATAGATCTAACTTCTTTCTTGAGATCGAACTCGTGAGTGAGTGGATGTTAAATCAGGTCAAACTTCTCCTTTATATAGCCTTTCCAAGGGGGAAAAATTCCCTCCTATAGGCTGAATTGAAGCTGTTAGGGCCGAATTGTAATTTTCGAGTTTCCATGACTTTCTAGACTCAAAATAAATTCTTTTTCTAATTACATTATGCCTCGAAGGGTCTTATAAACATGATGTTGACTCCTTTGACTCATGACAATAAATCCTAAGACCTAACAAACACTAGAGGCACGAAGAACATGCTTTTACCTAGAAGGCCATAAAAAATGAGCATGAAACCCATGCTTTAAAAAATAACCTTTTATTTTCTTCTTTTATTTGTTATATAGGATACATATTGAAATGAATACAACAATTATGAAGACAAAAACAAGTTACATTTTCAACACTCCCTTGTAACTAGGGAGGTATTCCTAATTGTACCATCAATACAACATCATTGTCAAACTGAAGGATTCTCATAAAAAAAAGTCAGATTGATAAGCCAACTGTAAGCATCAACAATATAACCAACATTGTCAGTAAGGCTTATCTTGACAAGCTCAAATTTATTTGAGAGCATTATGTTGGGAGGATTTACGTGTGATACCACACTACCTCTATAAGGTACATACCCCATCAGGATGTTCACAAGGTACGTCCTTTTAAGAATATTCTTATCTTGGATCTCAAATCCCGAGTCCTAAAAGAATATCAATCCTCTTCGACAAATCTTTTCTTAGATTCTTGCCCTATCCTAAAAGAGTGTTAGTTTTAGGTTCTTATTGGTAAGGGGTTAAATAACGTGATTTTTAGATGTATTTTCCAATACATAGTCAGATTAAGGGTATTGTTTAGTATGCTTCAAATGCACACAATATGTTAGAGGTTCATTGAGTGAAGCCCCCATGTGGGCTGCACTGTGTGGTCAACACGCAAGGGCCACATGAGCGGCTCAGTGGAAGAAAAGAGCCACTAAAAGAAGAATTATCACACAAAGAAGAGGACATGGTATTATCACACAATAACACAGAGAGAGCACTATGAATTATGGAAATGAGCAACAAAATGTTGGGGAACAAGTGTGGGATGTCTGGAGAAGGAAATCATAGAACTGGTTGGGGCTTGCGGGTGCTTGTATACTGGTCTAGGCATACATGGGTTTTCCAATAAATTCGTGGCAATGAATGAGAACACTGGGACAACATTGGCATTATAGTGGAGAAGCGTGGAACAATGGGTTCAAAAGTGTTAATTTTTATTAGGGCTATGTTATTCTTTGCTTTAGATATTTTCATTTCATTATATACACATTGAATTCACCCCACAACATCATAACATTAATCATTAACATATGAAATTAAATAGAAAGAACAATATCATCATCGATGTAGCATAACATAAAGGAATAATAGAAGAAAATCATTCCAACATAGAGACACTCGAATTGGTTGGAGAATAGGGAAAAACCCCACAGGGGGGAAAACCCTTTCAAATCCTTCTTCTTATTAGATTGTCATGAAATGTTCAGCAAAGAGAGAGTAAAATGATCCACATCTTCAACTACAAAATTTATCCAACAAAATCAACCAAACAATATCTCGAAGATGAAGCCAACAATAGTACTAATCAAAATCACTATTTACCAGCCTGTGGTCAACTGTCAGAATCAAAACCTAGGTTCCAGCCACACAAAGAGAGAGATGTGTGTGTGATTGAAACTTCTCGATTGCATGCATAGGCTTGCGTGCATGCGGTTGTAACCAAAATCTCATATGACAACCCTATAATTGAGAACCAAAAACCCTAATCACACGTGCAAGCTTCAGAACTTGCAATTTCGGAGTTAAATGAACCAACTTCTGTGAACTGACCTCAGACTTGTGCGAGCCAAAACAAAGAAAGAAGAATGATTGATAATCTCCAAATGAGGGTCACTTGACTTGTATTTATAGCCATCCAAGGGTGTCCAAATTATTCTTTTGGGTCGACCTATCCTTTTGTGCCTATGTGGGTTTTCATATAAAAATATATATTTTTCATTAATTAAATTAAATTATTTCAAGCGTTAGGAGGGGTCGTTCTAAATGAGGAAAACTATCCAAAGGAGGGAATTTGTCCCTGAGCTACCAAATTAACACTCCCTCTGAGCTAGGGAGAAATGATCAACTGCAACATATGTCTCACATAAGTATATCTTCATCATCAAATGTCGTCTGTGTTTATCTCTGCTCATATCTTATTACCTCTGCTTGTCTTTGTATCTAGTCTCATATTTTGAACACTAATCTAAAAGAAGAAGAATTTGATATTGGAGGGGAGTTCAAGCTACCAGCCTCTATCCATCGTGGATCACATCTCAACTCAGAATCCAATGAAAACGAGGAAGGTCTTATGGGACATTCTCACCTCAAGTCATCTCATAGGGGAGCACACGTCTTCCACCCTATGTCAAGAAATAGACAAGATGCAATATCTCATCCATCCTATTGCTTCCTGATCTTACCAATAATGAACCTCAAGAGTCATGTGGTAGAAAACCTTGCATCATAATCTTAGGTTAGATACTTGACCTACCAAAGGTAAGGATCACACACCCCCAATCCCTCTCAACTCGTTGGCTAAACGAGGTGTTAAAATCCCAACAAGCCCAACTTGTGGGTATGATGCAAACTGGGGTATACTCTACTCTACCAAGATAGGGAAGCAACATCTTCCACCCTGTGGGTGACAAATAAGGATGATACCCTATTCTCCAGAGATCCCTCAACCCCAAGAGCCCTACATCTCAATTCCTCACCCTCGGAGCTCAAACAGGGGGGAAGATATGGATCAATGTCCTTGATTAGTCTTTCTCTCCGTAGATAAAAAACATATCAACATGCTCATATCTAATATTTGCTTAAAAAACTCACTGAAGAGTTCGTTCATACTTCCTCATACATTACCAAGAGAAACGATCCTCTGATTTCCTGTTCATTTAAGACATTACATCAAATACTATATTATAATAAATACATGCCACACAAGAATACCTTATTCATCCTCCCTCTCATGGAGAAAGCAATCACAATCCTAAGATTGTCTCATGCAACAATATTGTCTCAACACACAAACATATCTTAGTCCCAACAACATACGAGATTTTCTTCCAATCGGACCCCACTCTTTATTGTCACACTGTATGAATGTCATATTCATAACCTACTCAAACTACTCTCCAAAGAATTTCCTTAACCAAACTGCCTCGTAACTAGTTATGCTAGTAACAATGTACTCAACCTTGACAGTGCTTAAAGCTACATAATTCTATCTCCCGCTCATAAAAAATGTCATGGCAGATCCCAAGCTAAAGTAGCACCCATATGTTCTCTTTCTATCAATAATTATTTCCAACATAGTCAACATTAGTGTATTTGTGCAGTCATGCATCCCTGGAAGTATATTTCAAACCAAGATTGATCATCCCATGCAAATATATAAAAAATGTGCATGGTGGAAACCCAATGTGTATGAAGCGGCTTAATCAAGAATTGACCCAGGTTGTTCTCCACAAAAAATATGTCTAGATGGGTGTTACAAGGAACATCAATGCATTAATCAGCTGTCGGTTGCCAATTCAGGTTTAGCCATATCTCTGCATAACTTTTTGAAATTCAGGTCCATCAAGGTTGTTGTAACTTATTCAGGTCTCATGGGGAGCATATCTCGTTTATGAGTTTGTTCTTTATTCTATAACCTCCTCAAAACCTAACAAATCTATATTTTGAGACAGATCCAAATATTGACTCACATGACTATCAAAAAAGGATTTTGGATCCGGAGCCATAAAGATGTTTACAATTTTTTTTTATGAAAACTCCATATGGGAAATCAATTCTTTTTTTGGTGCAGGTCTCTGAAAGGCTTAATATTCTTAAGCAAAATATCCTACATACACTGGGGTATTTGATATTGCATCAAAGCCTAATATGCAGAGGTAAATTGATGCAAGATGAATTGAAACTCCAAGATTATAATGTCACGCCATCATATACCATCTTTTTAAATTTACGACTCCATGGAGGATATTTTCGATCGAACAAGAAAAAGGGTGCAGGAGGTGTTACTGGATCGAGTCTTCCCAAAGGACCAACATCAAATCAAGCAGCTTCATCTTTCAAAGATATTCTAAATGGAAAACCATATGCCTCCCCAAATCTAGACAATCACACAATATCCCCAACCCCTATAATGGAACAGTTGAATCACATTCCAAAATTCACTATAGATCTACTAGAAACAAATGATCCGCTCACAACATATGAAGCTCAATCTGTTATATGCAGGTTCAACAATTTTTTGCCAAAGCCAATGGATCTTTTTCACTGGATCTTCACAAATTGGTCTATAAACTGTGAGATCCACCTCTGCTCTAAAGGATTCTTCATAGTTAAGTTTTCTTCATCGAAGGAACGAGATTATATTCTGCAAGAAAGCCCATGGTTCTGGGGATCTACAAGAATTTTTGTTACTCCCTGGTTCCCAGATTTTGACACAAATACTATAGTAGTATAAAAAATGCCAGTTTGGGTTAGACTACATAATCTCCCACTAGATTTCTCGCATCATAATGTACTATAAGGCATTTGGAATCTCTTAGGGTGATACAAAAAGACAACCACACAAAGAGTTGACGAAAAAATCTACACCTTCGCTAGAATTAGTGTGGATGTGGATCTCAACAAACGATTGCCAGATCACATCCTCCTGACTCACAACAAGCAGTGTTGGACACAGTTTCTAGATTTTGAAAACACGACTTTCAGATGTTGAATATGTAGACAGACAAGACATCTACAAAATTCATGTCCAGAGGTCAGAAAAGAGCCACGAAGGAAGAATAAATCAAGGAAACAACCCAAAGGATGGAAATTTTCTCCGCATCTACCCTAATATGAAGTGGATCCCTTTACCAATGAAGAAATCCAGAATCCACAAGAAAATGTAGAAAAGAAGGAAACAAATCATGAAGCATCAACAAATCCAGGTCCCACAATGCACAAGGAAGGGAGATCAAAGTCTAAGGAACTAGGAGGATACAAATGTCAACATGTTTCAGATAGCTCAGACTCAGATAAGGAAGTTCCAAAAATGGATGAGGGGAACCAACTAGCTCTTGTAACAACCACTCCATCTCAAGGAGAGTGGTGGAAAGTAGAAAATAAGAAATGGAGGAAAGGGTAACTTGTTTCTCTATAGTTTAAATGTACTGGCTCTGTGATCACCAGTGTTGACTTGCTTGAAGAAAGCTTTAAAAGCATCTACAACATGTAATTTTTTTTTCATTAATAAAATTACGATTTTCCCTGGGGATTTTTTTTTAATGATATGTGAAATTACAAATATACTAATTGATAAGAAATACTGGTTCACCCCCCTCTCATTATTTCAAACAAGGTGTAGAGAGATGCCATGGTGGAGAAGTATGCATCCATCATGAACAATTATTTTTGGGAAGTGGTGCAGAGGCTAGAGGGAAAATATATAGTAGGATCTCACTGGGTCTACAAGATCAAGCATGGAGGTGATGGGAGTATCAAGAAGTACAAGGAAAGATTCATTACCAAGGAGTTCTTGTAGATAGAGGGAGTTGACTATGCCAAGACCTTTTCCCTAATTCCAGGTATTCATCTATTAGGTTTGTTTCAACTATTACAACACAGATGGGGTGGAATATCCACGAGATGGATGTGAAGACTACCTTCCTCAATGGGGTTTTTAAGGAAGAGATTTACATTGAACATCTAGAGGTATTTGAGACATGCAGTTGAGAGACACACATTTTTAGACTCAAGAGAGCCTTATATGGGCTTGTTTTAGTTGCTACAACACCGCCCAAAATATTTTCCCAACACCAAATTTTTGGGTCCCCTTTCTTTTTTTTAGGTCCCGAGAGTTATGCTTATGATTTCAAGCCGGTGAAATATTACATTGAAATGATTGCCATCAAACTTTACTGATGCCTATGCTTTTGCGATGACGTTTGATCCTAGTATATTTCAATTTTAGGGTATGATGCACTAAGAGTCTTATGTGTCCTCAAGCCTTTATTTTCTACCATATGCATTGTAATGGAGCGAAGACTTCTTATGTTAATGACCATGACATCACTCAAACTGCATTAGGGTTTATGAAGCCATTATCTTTTCCATGCATCTTTAAAACCCTAGATTATTGTTTAGTCAATTTAATGTCTTAAATTGCTCTACATAAATTATCAATCCGGGTATCGTAAACTGATGAAGTGTGGTGCACTATATGTGCTTAGTTAACCTTTTTCTTACTTCGTTGTTTTATAGTTTATGTTCAACTCTTCCTAACCTTCTGCTTTCAACATATAGTACTATGTTAAGCATGATTAGAAATAAGTCCAAAACGTAATCAAGCTCTAAGGTGACAAGTAAGAAAAACCACTTTAAAGACCAGTTATAATGTTCAACTCTTCCTAACTCCCTGCTTCAACATATAGTACTATGTTAAACACGATTAAGAAGTAGTTAGAAATAAGTCTAGAAAGTAATCAAACTTTAAACTTGCAAAGAAAGAGCTTGAAAGAAATAACTTGAAATGAAACTGAAAGCAAAGAACTTGAAATGACTTGAAAGTAAATGACCACATTCTAATGGCATTAGTCTCTATTCATATTGTTGCAAATAAAAGAAAATAAGAAAATCACTTCAAGGACTGATGATAATGGTTATCTCTTCCTAACTCCCTGCTTCTACCACATAGTACTGCGTAAAACACGATTAGGAAGTAGCTAAAGACAAATCCAAGAATTGATAAAAACTCTAAGTGACGAATTATAACACTACTATGCTTTGTCCATCATACTGCTTCTTGCATATGTGATTATGGGCAAATAAGAGGAAAAAGTATTAGTGCTACAAGCCAAAGCTACTTAAAAACAAGTTGCAATCAATTAGTGTTCTGTTCTCTGAAAGATAAATTATTCATGATAAAGAGAACATAAATTTGTTAGCATCCAACTTGTAAAACTAAGCTAAGAACTAATCTAGAAAATAGAGAAAAAAGGGCAGCACTATGAATAAGACAACTGCAACTACCATTAGATATTAAAGCAAATACAACACACACAATCCCGAGAGAAAATAAAATGCAATAATTCAAACTGTACAAGGCAGGGGCCCCCTTCTACCTATGAAATCAAAGCAAAATTAAACACACTTGCATAAATTAAAATTGCATGAATGAAAATCTAGTCTACCTTACATTCTACAAAGCAATATTTACAAAATGAAATCTAATCTACTTACATCCTAATATGCTCCATGACATCTACTTCACATCTCCTTCCATGTTGAGAACATCAAAGCTTTATTCAATTTCTTCAAAAGTGCAAAGTACAACAAAGCTCTCCAAAGCTTTCAAAAGCCATGGGACTAACAAACTAAAAGGACTAAGAAAAGACTAAAGGAAAGACTAAAGAGAGACTAACTAATAAAGAAGAGAGACCTCCTATTTATACAAAAAGATGAGAGCCATCTCATTAATGATAATCCATGAATCTCTCCCTCCACCTCTAGAGTCCTAATCAAAATAGGAACTGATAAGACACATGTCTTTTAGAGTTACAATACAATTAGGAGATGTGACACATATCCTCATGATCCCATGATTCTTTCCAACCAAATTCGAATTTGGCCTTAGAGTGCCACATAAGGGTCTTCTAGAAGTCTCCTTTCAACCTACACATGTCAACAAACTCAACCCATTTGTTAGGTATAAGCATATGCACATTATTTTCTAATGTTTAACCACAAATTCACTTAAAAGGCTTAAAAATAATAAATATTGGAAAAACATAAAGGTAGCCCAATGATAATGAAAGTGGGATGAATGTGGTGACATAGTAGTGAAATGGAGGTGAAATAGAGGTGATATAATGGACATAATAGTGAAAGTGTAATGCAAATGAATGACATTTTCAAGACTCAACATACCCCCCAACTGAAGCTATTGCATGTCCTCATGCAACATATATTACATTGACTCTTTTGATTCTTGAGCTTTGGCTTAACTTTGCATGATATCATTTGATAACTTCATATTTCTGCAAAGTGTTTCACTTGAATTGCAACATGGTTGGTTCTTGTGTTACAACCATTTTTTTTTTGTTGCCTTCTATTTTGATCTTTGAACTTTGCGTAATGATATTTTGATTATTGTTGCAAAGTATATCTTTATTGGATTGCATGATGGTTGGTTCTTGTGTGACAACCATGATTTTGTTTGTATCCAATTTATCCTTTAAGCACTTTTTCAAAAGCCATTGTATGCTCATAATAGCAATGTAATAATTAATATATATTGGAAGTATGTGAGCTCTTGAATATGTTATGGACATGGAAAGATATGAATATGAATGTATTCCCCCCCCCCAACTGATGGTATTGGCAATTTTATGAAATGAGGAAGAGAAATGTTTTTCCAACAAGTATCATTCTAGCTTTTTATGGAATTCTATGGTTAAAAGTTAGAAAATGCCGTACCTTCACTTACCCTTTGGAATGGATGAGTTGTATGTGTGTGGTGGCTGAAAACTTCTGATCATATTCTTCTTCAAGTGGCTGAACAAGAGGAGTCATGGATAGAGAGATAAGATGGCTTTTTATTGCTTCTACTAAAACTTGCTGAATCTGCTCCAAAATGCTGAAAATAATAGTCTTCATGTCTTCAAAACTCATTGGCACAATTCCTACTATGTGAAAATATGTTCTGATGTCGAACATAGTAGGAAATTGTTGGCTTAGTGGCCATTAATGGATGCCACTAGTCAACACGAGTACTCTCACCATTGATGTCAATGAGAGTCAAGATGCCCAAACACATCTTGCTAGGTACGAATGAATTTGCTGATGTCGAGTCACCTAGAAGATCTAACGAACAAGGGACATTAATGTATTCCCATTGTTTGTCAGCATGAGAACTTGCCATTAAGGCATGCAAGTCTCAAGGTGTTTTTACAAAGAACTTAGACTCAAAGGACTATGGACTCAATAATTTGCATTGAAGCAGGGCTTATTTGCGGAATGAAAATGACAAGGAATGGAAAGTGAAAATGGAAAATGGCAATGGAGAACAGAAATGACAATGGGCAATAAGCATGTGAATGAGCCTTTTGCTTTTATTGGTGGGTTATGAATGGACAAAAAGAGATGGAAAGTGTATGTGAATGAAAATGGAAAATATGGAGTGGAATGAGATGAATGGTTTATTATGGAGTATGGATGTGATGGAGACAATAGTATCTGAAAGTTTTTCAAGTATTTGGATCTGATTTTGCATCAACATATTTCCTCTTTGTTGCTGATCATTCTCTTATGAAACAAATTGGTCTCTTAGAGAGACATCATTCCCTTGTAGTCATTTGTCCTTCCTCCTGGAACCTGCAAAAAAACTAATACTTCTTCTGCAATGGAATGTAAGATTATCAAAGGAGAGAGGTGACCAATCTCTCTAGTTATGATATTTACACACAAAACTAAGAATTTGTATTAATGAAACAAGTTCTCAAAGGAAAAATCAAAAGAATTTATACCTGCTTTGGAATTAGTGCCTCAAGTTGATGTTGCTTCTTTTCAGCAATTTATTTCATTATTTGCCATTTCAAACTCTAATGATATATTTCTCAT
This sequence comes from Pinus tabuliformis, assembly GCA_031772625.1. Taxonomy (NCBI): domain Eukaryota; kingdom Viridiplantae; phylum Streptophyta; class Pinopsida; order Pinales; family Pinaceae; genus Pinus; species Pinus tabuliformis. The sequence continues at coordinate 1,706,997,126 of CM062819.1, forward strand.
TGTATAGATCTTGTTGAGATCTTTCCAATGGTACTTAAATCATCAAAATCTGATTCTGTATGAGAAAGATAGGCTGATTTGAACAATGAGGTTTTTCTGGCTGCGGAATTGAGGAACAGCTCTGTAGCTAAAAATCTTGAATAAAAAGTTAGCCATTCAATTTTCATTATCAGTCCAAAATTAATCAATACCTTCAGAAAAGTGAGAAAATAACTTGTTCATTTCATTGATTCAAAATTATTGTTTTTTCTTGACATGCAGCGACTTAATGTGGCGACTCAGTGTGGCGACTTTGTGATAACACCCAATTTGACTTCCCTTTGACCGGGGTCTTTTCATCAAATTTGACCGAATGAATAGGACACCATCCATGTACTGAAATTTCCCTAGCTACCCATGTGACCTGTTTTGCCTGATGACACCTACAACCTAGAGTTTAACAAAACAGCTGCGGGATCACTAAATGGCTGCGGGATTGCAGAGTGTAAAAAATTCTGTGAAATGGAGTGGCTGTGTGCGAACAAACTAAGCAATTTCTCCATCTCAAATTTCGGCTGAAAAATGGAACTGTGGAGTTTGAAACAAAGCTGCGGGGTTTAATAACCTCCACCTCCACTTGACTGTCTTTATCTCTGAATGACCTTGCAAAGGCTTTTGTAACCTCCTTGTGGTAGCCTTTAAATTTCTTGATGCACTGTAGCCAGTTGGCTTTCTGCAATGCCTCCTCAACTTGAGGATATGCTTCCAGGAATTTTGAACCTTCTGGTTCAGCCCTTAAAAGTTTCCCCATTGACTCTACGGCTCTGTTCTAAAACACTACTTCAATGGTGGCTTTACACAGTAAATTCTCGGCTCTGTTCAGAATTTTGTGGAAAAGAGGTTGTATGGTTTCAGCAATAGCCTTGGACACAGTGAATTCACGGCTTGAACATAGTGAAAAGGTGGATTAACAGCTTTAACACAGTGGAACGGTGGCTTAGCAGTCGTAATACAACCGTAACATACGTTCACTGGTTATATGTATTCACTGTTTCTCAGAATTAGCAGAGAGGAGAAAACAGAGTATGGTTTATGGGGGCAACGTAGTGAATGGAACGGAATGAAGGAAATGAGAGAATGGAACAGCGTGAAATGGAGTGTTATGAGCGTAGGAGGGTTAGTGTTTTGGATACCCAACATTTAACCGGCAGCGATTAATAGAGTCGTGTTTAATTGAAACACGTCTCTAACAGGTGTAAAGTCGTGTAATTTATTGTTTATGCCAGCATGTAATTGATCCCTATTAGAAATCTTTCCCTCAGGTACGTGGAGTTATTCAAACAACCAGTTAATAACTCAATTTTTCACGCGCGGCAGTAAAAAACGGGCTCCAAAGAACCGAACATTTTTCCCAGACCACCACGAATTTTCCCAAACGGTTTCTGGGTTATCTAATTAACCCACCTGGAAAAAAAACCCATGTTTTATTTTTTTTAAATTCGCTACCATTTTGGCAAATAGAGCGTGTAAAGTTTGACATTTTTCAGGTTTTGCGGTTTTTTTTTTTTTTTTTTTTGAGTTAATTTTCTGTTCTGCACTCGGCTGTTTATGAATTTTCTCAGCTTCAAGCTGCTGCTCAAGTCGTTTCAGTCTCCAGCAAGTTTATTTCTTGTGCACCAACCATGACTGTTGCCTCTCATCCAATTCTCTGCAATGCTGCAAGAACATAGACATTTCTTGTATAATATTCTTGTTTTGGTCTACTGTACCAGAATTGCTGCCGAGATCCATAGAGTGAGTTTCTACGTGTGAATTCCTTCTGTATAATTTTTCTTTTGCAGCTTCAGAACTCCCACTTATATTACTCAGTGTTCTGGTATTTTTCAACCATGATGAGCTGGCAGAAGGTGTGTTGGATACCACTGGAGTGCTTGAAGATGGTGAAAGGGAAAGTGTCACAGATGGAGACGAAGAGTATGTGGGGCTGGACTTTAAAACCCTAGGAGAAGACTTGGGGGAGCAGATTACTAAGCCGTTGATCAGCAAATGGTTCTTCAATCAGAAGTTACTAATTCCCTTTAGGTTTCCATTAGTAACAGAGAGAAAGAGGGCAAACAAACACTTCAAGAAAAACATGCTAAAACCAAGACTTTGACTGAGGTCCTAGGCTGGTTTTTCATCGATCTGAGCTGGATGACTAGGATAGGATCCATGTCAGGACAATTCTGGAGATGCCCATGTGGTCGGTTTTTTCATTAGATGCCTGTAACCTGTTAAACCTTGAAACAGCTGCGGGATTGTCAGATAGCTGCGGGATCAGGGCAGTTTCTGCAACTAAGTTGCAAAACCTTATTTGAACAAGATACAGTGTTTTGAAGACCACTACAAAGCATAACCAGACAATTTTGGACAATTTGAACCTATCAAAGCACCTGAGTTTTATTTTTTCATTTTTTTTTTTTATTGAATCAATTGAAGTGATGAAGTTTATTTTGTCTCCTATTTTTTTTTTTTTTTTTTAACAATTCTTTTTATGATCCTCCAGATCACACAGAGTGCAGGAGGAGAGCATACTCAAGAATTATTATTTTGTCTTTTTTTTACTTAACAATCCTTTTTCTGATCCTCCAGATCACACAAAGTGCAAGAGGAGAGCATACTTCAAGGATTATTATTTTTTTTTCCAGATGTAAGAAATAAGGTCTCCTAATTACACTTCCCCGGCAACGACGCCAAAATGTTTAGTCAATTTAATGTCTTAAATTGCTCTACATAAATTATCAATCCAGGTATCGTAAACTGATGAAGTGTGGTGCACTATATGTGCTTAGTTAACCTTTTTCTTACTTCGTTGTTTTATAGTTTATGTTCAACTCTTCCTAACCTTCTGCTTTCAACATATACTACTATGTTAAGCATGATTAGAAATAAGTCCAAAAAGTAATCAAGCTCTAAGGTGACAAGTAAGAAAAACCACTTTAAAGACCAGTTATAATGTTCAACTCTTCCTAACTCCCTGCTTCAACATATAGTATTATGTTAAACACGATTAAGAAATAGTTAGAAATAAGTCTAGAAAGTAATCAAACTTTAAACTTGCAAAGAAAGAGCTTGAAAGAAATAACTTGAAATGAAACTGAAAGCAAAGAACTTGAAATGACTTGAAAGTAAATGACCACATTCTAATGGCATTAGTCTCTATTCATATTGTTGCAAATAAAAGAAAATAAGAAAATCACTTCAAGGACTGATGATAATGGTTATCTCTTCCTAACTCCCTGCTTCTACCACATAGTACTGCGTAAAACACGATTAGGAAGTAGCTAAAGACAAATCCAAGAATTGATAAAAACTCTAAGTGATGAATTATAACACTACTATGCTTTGTCCATCATACTGCTTCTTGCATATGTGATTATGGGCAAATAAGAGGAAAAAGTATTAGTGCTACAAGCCAAAGCTACTTAAAAACAAGCTGCAATCAATTAGTGTTTTGTTCTCTGAAAGATAAATTATTCATGATAAAGAGAACATAAATTTGTTAGCATCCAACTTGTAAAACTAAGCTAAGAACTAATCTAGAAAATAGAGCAAAAAGGGCAGCACTATGAATAAGACAACTACAACTACCATTAGATATTAAAGCAAATACAACACACACAATCCCGGGAGAAAATAAAATGCAATAATTCAAACTGTACAAGGCAAGGGCCCCCTTCTACCTATGAAATCAAAGCAAAATTAAACACACTTGCATAAATTAAAATTGCATGAATGAAAATCTAGTCTACCTTACATTCTACAAAGCAATATTTACAAAATGAAATCTAATCTACTTACATCCTAATATGCTCCATGACATCTACTTCACATCTCCTTCCATGTTGAGAACATCAAAGCTTTATTCAATTTCTTCAAAAGTGCAAAGTACAACAAAGCTCTCCAAAGCTTTCAAAAGCCATGGGACTAACAAACTAAAATGACTAAGAAAAGACTAAAGGAAAGACTAAAGAGAGACTAACTAATGAAGGAGAGAGACCTCCTATTTATACAAAAAGATGAGAGCCATCTCATTAATGATAATCCATGAATCTCTCCCTCTACCTCTAGAGTCCTAATCAAAATAGGAACTGATAAGACACATGTCTTTTAGAGTTACAATACAATTAGGAGATGTGACACATATCCTCATGATCCCATGATTCTTTCCAACCAAATTCGAATTTGGCCTTAGAGTGCCACATAAGGGTCTTCTAGAAGTCTCCTTTCAACCTATACATGTCAACAAACTCAACCCATTTGTTAGGTATAAGCATATGCACATTATTTTCTAATGTTTAACCACAAATTCACTTAAAAGGTTTAGAAATAATAAATATGGAAAAACATAAAGGTAGCCCAATGATAATGAAAGTGGGATGAATGTGGTGACATAGTAGTGAAATGGAGGTGAAATAGAGGTGATATAATGGATATAATAGTGAAAGTGTAATGCAAATGAATGACATTTTCAAGACTCAACAATTATCATGACTAAAGCTCCAACCTTGCTTCGAATTAATATTCACCCTCTAGGATGCATTTTCATAAACACTCTTGGCATCTACTTTACACTATGGCATCATCAGGGGAAGAATCTTGTTGCATACCTGTCCTGCTCCATTCCCATCAATTAGAGTTTATGGCATTTACATCTTTCAAAATGGTTCTAACATTGCTTCTCCATAAACGTTCACATAAGTTGCATGAATTAGGAATTAAGAAGTTATCAAAATTATGCAGATGCACACCTTTTGTATGTCCAAGTTTTGCAATTCCACAATTAGACTAGAAGATTTATCATTATTAGAAGAAACTTTAATAATTCTACTAGCACTAACATACCCATGTTTCTTAATGTTACATTTGGAAGACCTTATATTCTCCATGTTGGAAGCAAGAGTTTACTTGGCTTCATACTTGAGCTTATTTTCAATATGGGGAAACCATATACAATTTATATCAATTATCATAAGAGTTCTTCTCACTGGTTGAAAGGGTAATTTTTTATTTTATGTAAAGTTATAGGTGCTATGTGGCCTTTCATTCGGTTGCAATATAGATGTGGAGTCATATACGTTGATGTCATGTCACATTCTCAAAGAGGTTGTTGGTGGAAGTTGCAACCGCTTAGACTTGGAGATGAACTTTTGGACTTGGTAGTCATGGGGTGTGGTCCAACTAGTTTTTAACTAGTAGCAAAATCAGCTAAACACGGCCTAGTTGTGGGTCTTGTTGGGCCGACATTCCATTTACTAATAATTGTGGTGTGTGGGAGGATGAATTTGAAGCTCTTGGTCTTGAAAATTGTTTTGAGAAAAGTTTGAAAAAATACAATTGTGTATTTAAGAGGAACAAGCTCCCCTTAACTGATGATCCTATGGTCATGTGAGTCAAAATATCCTTCGTGAAGAAAAGTTAAAAAATATTTGGTTGTTTTCAGGTGTGTTGAAGACAGAGTGCTATTTCTCAATTCCAAATTTGGGAAGTTTACTGAAGCAAACGATGGTCATAATGTTCTCGTTTGTGAAAATGAAGTGGTAGTTCCCTGTAGGGTTGTTACTGTTGCATCAGGGGCAATGTCTGGAAGTTTTTTCCAATATGAGGTAGATGGTCCACCCGTGGGTGTGCAGACCACGTATGGCACGAAGGTCAAAGTTAAAAGTTCTCCTTATGACCTTGAAATAATGCTTTTCATGGGATTACCAAGACTACATGAACTAAAATAACAAAAATCTAACTTGAAGTCCAACATCTCTTTATGCCATACCATAATCATCCACATGTATTTTATTTGAGGAAACTGGTTTAGCTTCACGCCTTGCAATGTCATTTGAACCATTGGAGAAGAGACTAATTACATGCCTAAAAATGTCGAGATTACAAATTTCACATTTATATAAGGAGGAATGGTCTTAAATTCCTTTTGGTGGATCATTGCTAAACACAAGACAAAGCATTTTGGGCCTTGAAGCTGCAACATGCGTGATTCTCCCATTCACAGCTTGTTCATTAGCCCGTGTAAATCTACATATCATCACAACATATATGCAATAAGCATTCTAGGGTTTTGAGAAACCTCTGCATTCTCCTCATAATTCATTTATTGCCATAATGTGAATATTTCTCGTCATAATATCAATAGCTATGTTGAGATTGATTTGAGCATGTAATAATCATTAGAGATGAAAGAGTTGTGAGGAAACTCAAGGGTCATGAGGGTAGATGAAAGGTCACAATAGGTGAACACTCACTTCATTTCTATAATTATACACTCATACCTAATTTGTAAGGGAATTTAGCACTTGAGCTAGGACTAGCATTAGAGGTTGATTTGTGCTTGAAAAGCTAAAAGCATCTGACTCTTGGATGCTTGTAGGGTGAGTGGTGGTGAGGTTAGGGTTTTTGCATTGGATAATGATATGAGCAACCCATGTTCCACTATTTGGATTTGATGGATTGCAGGACATGTACTTGCATTTTCAGTAACATTAATAAGAAGTAATTTGCTTTCATTATGGATTCTCATGCATCTTTATGATGGTTTATTGGCTTTCTTGTATTTCGATCACGTTTGTATGTGTGCTTTCATGTGGGCATATGTTAATGAACTCATTTTTAACTTATAACTTTCATGCTGGCTTTGAATCTATGCTTAATTATTCCATGCCATGCCAATAAGCTATTGTGATCTGATTTGCAATTAACCTCTGAGCACGAGCAAAGTGTCTCAGATCAACGAAGGAAGAGATGAGGGTTTCAAAATATCGCAATGATACAAGATAATAGAAGAAATCAAGTGAGGGCTGATCTCTTACAACCCCAACACAATCATAGCATTCACAAATGCACACAATAGAGAGGTTTTGTGCCCTAACGTGTGCGCAATTTATCTAATATGTGTGGGGATTTTGCATATCTAGTGCACATGTAAGGGGTCGATTCATCTTGGAGGATTGATCAATTGTTCTTGTGATGAAAGGGAGTTCCTCTTTTGTCCTAATTCTCATAAAAAAAATATTTGTTCACGAAGAATAATAAAAGACACACAATTTTGCAAGTTTTCCCTAGAGTTGGGGTTTCCTGGCTATATCTTATGTTCTATGTGTTGATGTATTTGTCTTCTGATTTATTTTTATGTTGTGCATATTAAGTGAGAAAACTCAGTGTATTTCTGATTTAAAGTTCTAGCATATCAATTATTTATATTTCCAAATTTTTATACTTTAAAATTGCAAATCACTTTACTAGATTTTAAGAAAATCTAACATCAACATCAACGCTTAACACTCTATATACAAACCATTATTATATTAATTTAAAAAACATATAATACACAAAATATCAATTTCTTAACAATTTACTATTAGATATTAAAAATTATTCATCATCATTACATCTTCATAAAATGTAAAATTAATTATAAAAAATAATATATTTAAATAAAATTATCTTGAAATTATTATCATTAAATTTGGAAAACATCATCTAAGACACATTAAAGTGTGATGAAATTGTTGTTAATAGAATTTTATGTAAGTAATATCCTTACTATAAATTTGAGGAAAATGATTAAGATGTTGAAATTGTATTTTGATCTTTTAATTTATATATTACTAAAATTTGGAAAAGATAATTTATAATAATTATATTATATGGAGATAAATTTAAGAAAAAGAGATTTAAAGTGACCTTTACCAAAGAACTACCATAGTGATTATGAATTTTCATGGATATCATTGATTATATATACAATTTTATCCTTTTATAGCTTATGCTTTCTCTTCGTCTGGAAAAAAGTTTACCCTTTCACTTAATTGGTTGAATGGTCAATCTAAATTTGTAAAGTGTGTACTGACATATTTAGTAGTCACATCACAAAATTTGTTGACTTTGCTGTATACTTCTTAAATAACCCAAACAAGTAACTCTATAACTTTATCCCATAAAACTAAGGAATTTAAGAACATAAAACAGAGGATAATGCACTTAGATTCAATGAGACACCACCAAAAATAATTCAAAAGATGACATATATAAACATTCAAGTTTGAAATGGATATTTCGAAACATGCCACGAGTAGTCACTTCAAATAATTGTTGCATTCCATTATTAAACACGGCTTCAAGTAATTGTTTCATTCTATTATAAAACATTTTGAAGTGTACTTTTTATTGTCATAGTGTATTTTTATTTTTCAAGTTCTTATGTGGGGTTGAGATCATCTTTTTAAAAGTTAAGTTACTATTTATACAAATAAGTTATCGTTTGATACAAATAATGAAGTTGGATCATGTCACCAACCATATTTGTTGGTTGAAAATGTTCATTTAAATTTTTAAATATGATAAATTAAGAGAATTAAATTAAAATTAAATAATATTATATTATATGATATAGTTGTTATATATATAGATATAAAAAATAATTTTTACAATTATAAATATAAGTTTGGTTGTAACATAAGTATTACGAAGTAGAATAATATAATAAAAGTTTTGTTTAAATTATGTAAAAAAAATTAAAAGAAAGTAAAAATATATAAATAAATTATTTACATTAATAAAATAAAATAACTTGTGCATAAATTAAATAAATATAGTGAAAAAATGTATATAATTTAAAGAGTGAGAAAAATGTGTATAAATTGAAGAAACATAGTGATGGTGATAAATCACACATAAATATAATATTATTAAACAAATTTTAGGAGGAGAAAAAACTTACTTTAAAAAACTTTCAATAGTTACAATGCATTATAATGTTTTTTTCAACAAAACTAATTATAAACCATTCTAGATCCATGTGAATTCCAGATATACCTAGAGTCTAAAGAAATCAAATTATGTAATTTTTATGTAATTTCAATTAGAGAAAATGTTTTAACAAATAATTATAATTATTTTTATTGTTATTGTTATTTTTATTTTTGTGTAATTTGAATGAGTGAAAATGTTTACATGATATAATAGGAAAGGACAGTTCCACACTTAACTGGAGAGCACCTCTCAACATAATAAAAATGTTTGAATATTTCTTTATGACATAACAATATGTTAAAACTCTTACACAATTTTCTCAACATATAAAAAAGTTTGAATAATTCTTCATGACATAACAATATGTTAAAACTCTGAAGACCCAAAGGTATCTGGCAAGAGTGAAAGCTTGCCCCGTTATGGACCACTAAGGTTATTATAGGTGGAGAGGTTTTCCTTGAATCACAGTGATGAGTCACCGTGCATTCGCCATTGGCAGCAAAAAATAACTCTTCTCAATATTAATTTGACAATTGAATTATGATAAATTTTCCCACCATATAAAAAAAATCACCAAAAATATATAATAATCCTTTCAAAACACGTCATTATACCTCATTATATAAAATATCTTAAATAAACCTAACAAGTAAAGACTATGTGTGAAACCAGAAACTTGATTATGAAATTGTCCTTTTCAGATGTCGATCCTGCTTTGAGACAGACCATCTAGCGAAAAATTGCCTAAAAGCCTCACAGAAAAATTCTGCTAGAAAAAACCACCACAAATCTACATGGTGGGAAGGAGCACAAAAAGAACACTACACTGTCATCAAAGAAGAATTCTCTAAAGAAAACTCTGAATCACAAAAAATCGGGCAAGAAAGAAACAACTCTCAAGGCAAGCATGGAGAAAGCCCCGTCCTCTCAAGCATCAACAGTTATGAGGATTCGAATATCGCACAAAATAAATCTTCATTTAACAGCAAAGCAGATCTCCTAGACCAAACTTCTTCTCCAACTATCTTCAAAAGGACGAACACAATAGATCGTGAAGCTAAGACACCAATGTCGCAAGAAAAAGAAGAGATGCAAGATGAAGGAAGTTGGAAGATTGTAAAGAAAAAAAAAAATCTACAACATCAATCTCGCCAAGGAAAACGAGGAGCCAGACAATTAAAAACTAAAAGGAGTATAGGTCCGATAGACCATTTTGGTCTCAGTGAACGTTAACCGCTATCATTATCATTATCATTATAAACCACCCCTTAAACTTTAATAATCCCTTAACAATGTACTTAATTTAATGGAAAAACTTGTTTGTCTTAAATTTTGCAAATTTATTGATCTGGAAAAATATATTTAACGGCGACGACAAAATCAACCTTTTACTTTGGTATCGGATGACCCGACTCTACACCGGGTTAATCTTTGGGATTGGAGTTAGTTTTCCGGAATAAATTTGAGAATTTGCTTCTACTCTTCTTATTATTTTCCCGAAAGAATGGCAACAGAAAGAGCGTTTGTGTTCGGGAGCGTGGCCAAGGATTATGTGACTGCCAGACCTCGGTATCCGCCTCGGCTTTTCTCGTTGCTCTCCGCTCTCACGCCCAAACACCAACTTGCGTGGGACGTCGGCACAAGGAATGGACAAGCTGCTCTTCAAGTCAGTCTCTGTCTTCACATGCATAACGAAACCCAGTTGAGATGGGTCTCATCTCGGCTGTTTATAATTAATTTTTTTTTGGCTCTTGCAGTTGAGAATTTGCTTCTGCTCTTCTTCTTATTTTCCCGAAAGAATGGCAACAGAAAGAGCGTTTGTGTTCGGGAACGTGGCCAAGGATTATGTGAACGCGAGGCCTCGGTATCCGCCTCGGCTTTTCTCGTTGCTCTCCTCTCTCACGTCCAAACACCAACTTGCGTGGGACGTCGGCACAGGGAATGGACAAGCTGCTCTTCAAGTCAGTTTCTGCTTTCACATGCATAACGAAACCCAGTTGAGATGGGTCTCATCGCGGCTGTTTATAATTAATTTTTTCTTTTTTTGGCTGCAGATTAGCGAATATTACGAGCGGGTAATAGCCACAGACATAAGCAAGGAGCAGCTGCAGCACGCGGAGAGGAGGCCCAACATAAGGTACGTCCTCACGACGCCCTTGATTCGATTGTCGGCCCTGAAAGTTCGGTGGATCTCGTGACGGTGGCCGCCGCAGTCCACTGGTTCGATCTGAACACATTTTACGCGCAAGTAAAGCGTGTTCTGAGGAAGCCCGGGGGAGTGATTGCCGTGTGGGTGTACACAAAACCGTCCGTCAGTCCGGCGGTGGACGAAGTGTTCGAGCGGTTCTTTGAGCGTACTCTGCCCTTTTTCGACCCGTGCGGGAGATGGGCATTCGAAGAGTACAGGACTCTCCCCTTTCCTTTCCCTTCTCATCCCGCCGCGGGAGGAGCGTCCGTCATTGAATTGGAGATCGAAGAGACGAGGACCCTGCAAGAGTACCTGAGTTTCTTCAGAACATGGTCGGCTGTGGTGAATGAGGAAGGTCTGCTAAGCGATGACTTCGTTCGGCAGTTCGAGGCGGCATGGGGAGACCCTCCTCATCACGACCGACTGTTAAAATTCCGCTTTTCTTAAAGGTCGGCATGCTCTGAATTGATGTGTATCTGATTCACCTTTTTCCAAAGGTCGATCGGCATGGTTTGAATTAATGTTTCTGGCTGACTTTGTTTTCTCGTTTTCTCTACATATTCCAACTTAAAGAGAGTAGTGATGTTTCTGGCATGCTTTGTTTCTGCTTCAGTGTCTCCACGATCCAAGTTAAAGAGATTAGTGAAATTATAATGTACAAGACTTTCAGCTTGCGACATCTCTAAATCTCTCTGGCAACCATGTGAATCCTAATTTTCGTAAAATTTATCAAGCAATTTATTTAATCTCTTTTAATATGTTTTATTGTCAAATTAAGGATAGATTTGGATTGATTGCATCCAAATATTTGTCGTGAATTATTGTCCAAGTATATAAAATTTGTATTTTATTAATGGATTAGAATGTAATTTACTGTGAGAGTGTATTGTATTAATATTATTAATTGATTGATTGAGATGTTAGAAAACTAATAAACTTAAACAACGATTTTGCATGCGGAAAGAACTAAAAAGAATCGTTGAAACTTAATGTCCAGGGATACGGATTACCTCCAGCCATTGGTGAAACTCTTGATGCAATTTCCTTCTGAAAAACCACGCTCCAGCTGCCCAAGCAAAAAGAAAAGAATGAAGTTGATCTGAAGGCACTTCCAAGCTCTGCTACCTCAGCTAGATGGTGTAAAACTGAAGGGGATTGAGATGCAAGCTTGGGGACCAAAAAGATGAATTTATAGCTAAGCTTCCATCAAGCTTCTGATAGCTATGTGTCAGATGTCCCACAGATCAAGGCAGAGAACTCCAGATGGGAGTAATGGACCACTTCAGTAGCTCCTAACAATAAATTTATTAGTTGTAGTTGATTTCCTTAACTTAAGGAAACTACTGCAGTTGGTTTCCATAAGTTAAGGAAAGACCGCAGTTTAAATTCCATAATTTTAGGCAGCAATTTTGCATAAACTAATGGAGGTTAACATGAGATTAATAATATTATTATTTAATGAGAAGATTTTTTTTTGGCAAAAATCACATTATAGTATTTTTGTTTGGAACTAATCAGTGTGGTTCATCGTCACAACAAGTTGAATCAGATTTTTTTGCAATTTTGCATAAACTAATGGAGCTTAACATGAGATTAATAATATTATTATTTAATGAGAAGATTTTTTTTTGGCAAAAATCACATTATAGTATTTTTGTTTGGAACTAATCAGTGTGGTTCATCGTCACAACAAGTTGAATCAGATTTTTTTGTTTGGAACTAATCAGTGTGGTTCATCGTCACAACAAGTTGAATCAGATTTGTTGATTCTAAACGGGTCGACAAAAATACTATAATGTGATTTCCCCCGAAAAATCTTCTCATTAAACTTGTGGATCACAGAAGCTTAAATTCAAGAATATTATTACTATTTTGTTTAGATTAAAATTTTAATTAGATTGATTTCAAATAATTTGGAAATTTTTATATTACATTAAAGTTATATGGTTATTGTAAGTCTGGTAGGATTTTTGGATTTTCCAGTTTACATGTTTATTATTCACCCAGCTACTGCTGAAGGGTAGCATAAGATTAAAACCTAAAATCTCTGGTTATGTAAGACTTCATTTTACAGGATCTCATCTCCACCCATTTCCACTTGAACTACCTCAAATAAACCACATTAAAATTATGTGATCAATATATATATATATATATATATATAATTATTAATTACGATGTAAATATATTTGTTATGCGATTTGTTGACCTTTTAAAAGTGATATATTGCTTTGAAATTACATATCAATATCAAGATTGAGTGGAGGGTTTAAACGTGAAAGAATTGTCATCTGTGCACAATATAGTTAGACGTGAAAGAATTGCATTCTCTGCCTAATATTCCTTCCCGTATCATTCATGGTTACGAATTTATGCTGTTTAATAACTTGATATTATAATTTTTTTGGAGTTAGGTTAGTATATTATATAAAATGAAGACTATATAAATTAATGTTTTCCTCTATTAATATAAATTTAGAGTTTTGATGTTTTTAAGATTTCATTTGATTAGAAGATTTTGCTGATAGAAAATTATGAAAATAAGTGGGCTATGTTAGATTTTGATATCCATCTTATTAAAAGATAAAATAAAATTAATAGTGTTATAAAAAAAAAAAAAAAAACCATTAAATCATAACAATTATTGGGTAGAATCTTGAGGGATTTTAATTTTTTTTTTAAAGTCATGAAATTATTTGGTAGAATTTTCAGGCATTCTAGTTCATTTATGAGGAGAAGGAGAAGGAAATGTTGATCAATCTCTTAGCTAGAATGATCAACTTGCAGTCATTCTTGTATATGTATATTTTTAGTTATTTATGTTGAATTTAAGGTATTTAGTAAATTAATAAAGTGGATTATTATTATTATTATTATTTATTAATAATGTGGTGTGCTTTTCCTTAAATAATAAATAATGGTGATGAGTTAGAGTAAATTAAATTTAAAGATAAAGAAAAATTAAAAATTAATATAAAACTTAAATTTAAATTATGCAAAGCAATAAATTATAAATATTCATATATTCAAATCTAGAATTTGGTAGAGTACTTACATCTCCATAGGCTTTAGAAGTCAAATCACTGTGCTTTAGAAGTCAAATCATTGTGCTTAGACTCTTTTGCCCTACACAAGAGAATTCATACAACAATTTGGTATCTAGCTTGGTTATGATCTTAAAATTAAATTATTATTATTATTATTATAACAATAAAAATAAAATTGTTAAAAAATAAATTGAAAACTTAATTTCCTACTTGCTAATTGGACTTGCTTTTGTGGGAAAGTCTTTGGAGTATTGTTCATCAACTATACTTGTTATAGAAATGGTTATGTATTTGTTTTTATTTTTATATTTGTTTTTTGGGAAAGAAATAACATTTATGGGGATGGAATAATCGAAGATCCAAGAAGAACCAATTTGATTGGAGTTCAGGAAGGACATCTAAGAACATTGTCGAAGCAACATATTGGCTTTCGTTAGGACCTTGATTAGCCAAAGTGAAAATATTCAATTCATATTAGTTACTGGAGATTTTATTGCTAATCAAATTATTACACAACAAATCCTTCCCGTCAGTCAATCATATTCATATCCACAATTTGTAAACATATCTTGTCAAAATGAAGTTGAATTCAAAAGCTAATCATTGATCTAAAATGGAAATAAAAACATGATGTTATAGGCACACTCCAAATTTCTTAGATATGGTTTCAAACATTAATCCAAGGCCCAAGAGGCACATTACCCAAGAAAATATCTAGCTACATCATATGAATAAGGACTTGGTGTGGGTAGCCCATTCCCCTTCTTAACTTCATGAATGGGTAATCTATGTGGTGGAGGCATCCTGAAGCTATTTAAGATTATGGATATTTTCTTCTGTGTATGGTTCTATCTAGATTTGGTATATCTCTAAGCACGGTGGTGTATCGTTGAAATAGATAGAGGAAGCGGGCATTTGTTAGTTTGTGGGCTACCTTTCCTTCATTCAAGTGTAAGAGGAGAGGGTTTTGGGAAATCAATTACTTGGGCCTTTTTTGTACTTTGGCTCCTTTTTTTTTTCTCGGCAAAGACTAATATCTATTAACTTAAAATAAAAATAATTTTACAAGTAATCGAGGCCTCAGAAGATTCATGAGGGCCCTCTACACAACAATTTCGCCTCATAATGGAAGGATTCTGAGCATATGTGCTACAAAAAACTACATGACAGAAGAACATATCAGAGAAGGACCAGTAGATAAGAAGACTGTGCATGAGAACACGGAAGCGAGTATCCATTGCGAGTCTGACTGTAAAAACATTGCCACTGCCCTGGAAATGACCAAAATCGTCAAGCCGACGGAATTGAGTCATGTGTGTCTTCAATGAAACCTGGAAGCGATCATCTGCTTGACAACCAAAAAGCAAAATGAGACAAAACTGAGCCGCGTGGCCTTAGGCTTCCTTGTCCCCGCCAGGAGTCTTCTCTTCTGCTGGACAGTCGCTAACCAAACACAGAGCTTCATTGCCGGCCTTATCATCCTCTGGGATCGATATTGGGTGATTAGTATCATTCAGAATTCCATCCCCAACAGCAGGGAAATTTTCTACATGGGGCAGAATGATTCTTGGGCTGTCAATATGGCCTGGTTGATCAACCAGATCTTTCTCCTGGCTACCCATTGTCAACTGCTGCTCACTGCTCTGAGAGGGCTCCGGAGCGATACAGGCCAGAGGATGGATCTGGTTTTCTTCTTCCGAGAGAATGATGGTGATATGGGTAGAAATCAGAGGTCTATTGAGGTTGCTTTGGAATTTAAAATGGGTGGTTTGAAAAGCACTATTCGGGATTGGCCTACGAGCAGGGCTAGGGGGTTGCACATTCGCCTGAGAGGGAGGGAGATTGGCGGGTGAATGTTCAGGGTTCTCAGAGCTGCTGGCTGTAGGCCGAGAGCCATCACCATGGCGCCCTCTGGGTCGCTTCCTGCCACCTTGGCGGACCATATTGAGGAGCGTATGGATGGCCACAGAATCAACAGAACAAGCAAAGAGAGCAATTGAGAGACAAAATGCTTGAGCCAGAGAACAGGAAATACACACTGAGCGGGTTTGAGAAGGATGAGAGAGCCGCTTACCCCTGAAACGAGCCTGAAACTTGCAAAGCACGCCTTTGTAAATGGAGACCCTCTCGCCTCCCGGAACCTTCGAGGACCAGAACTCTGAGCAAGAAGAATTGATACACACCATGAGAGGGAAGAGCTGGGATGTGTTGAATATAACTATCCTTGCCATGCTTCGAATAGAGCAAACCATAAATTCCCAGATACCACCATCTCCGTCGAAATACTGTCTATTCGCTTTACTTAAGGTGAAGGTCTGGGGAGCCGCTCTGCTTTGCAGCATGCAGTACTCGCCATTAACAGTTGGCATGAGAACCATTTATGACACCTGTGTCACCCGCATCCAGGGACTTTGGCTCCTTTTTATGGATTTAAGTGATTTGAATTAATTTGATTTCATCTCATAGATACACTCACGTAATTCTGGTCTTAGGTTAAAGACACTCTAGTTTTAATATGAGTATTGTTTAGTTTCACTTTGCAACTAATTAGTCCCCTAGTTTTCTCAATGTAGAAATGGATATAGTCGTGAAGAAACAAATCAATGAAACAACACAGGCTTGATGACCACTACTGCTAAGCTAATAGAGTTAGAAAAATTCAATGAAACTCATAACGCTTATTGACGAGTCTCTTGCACTTACAAAACCAATGGACTAACTCTCTTGAAATGGAATGCAATCATCTTCCTATCCTATTCCTTTCCTCAAGTTTTGCACTCAAAAAATAGATTTGCACCTCGAGAGATTTGATCCCTCTCGGTACTTGATAGATCCATAGTTAATATGGATCTATGTCGGTTTCTAGTGGTTGTGAGGAATGATTGGGATCCTCTTAGGTTGGTTTAATTCCCGTAAGTGACATGATGAGATTTGATGTAATGACTTCAAAACTTTTTGTTTTTTTATTTTTTTGGTCAAAAATTCTGCATTATATCATAAGAGGAAACTTGAGTACAAAATTCTTCTCCCATCGCATTGTCCTAATATGACAGCCAGGCTTTGGCACTTGAGAGCCAAAGAGAAGCTGATTACAATCACCATTTACATTTATTTCCGTTAGGCCTGAAGGCCATACCATACTAACATCAAAACTGAAATACATAACCAAGAAAAGACACCTCTCAAGGAGGCTGGTTTGGTGGAAAAGTAGGGGTGGAACAAAGATGGAAACCCATTCATGCATATGGAAGTCAATGTGCTCGACTTGTGCCTCTAGGGAGCAAAGATGCTCATTGGTGCGGTGGTGGTGGCGACACATACTTTCTAGATTGTCCAAGATTTCAATTTGAACATGCTGCACATCGTTGATGTAGGCCACTAGCTCATTCTGGTCCTCGTAGCATTGGTCCCTCATAATGTCGATATTCAGTTGTATATGGTGCAGTTGATTAGTGATTGAGTCCAGGGTGGTTGGAGAAACAATTCGTCTTGGGGAGCGTGCCGACGAACTGTTCACTGCTGCTACAGAGTCCCGACTTGTATCTAAAGAGGAATGGTTGTCAGAATTATTAGCTTGATGACCTTCAGGGCGAGGAGCCCCTCCCCCATGCCACGGATGACCCCTCTGACGGGGCATACTATCAAAACGAAAAATGACTAACCTGAATCGTGTGCACAGGCCCGAGCCCCCAAGGCTGCTCGCTGAACCTGCAAAGGGCACTCAAAGGAAAGAAAAACCAAATAGGAATATGCAGGGGAAGGGGAACACCGATACCATAAATTGCGAAACCAAGGAAGCAGACTATCAAGCGCCTGTTGTCTTTTATGCCGCCTCCCAACCTTTGCACACAGACCTTGCTCCAGAGGAGAGCAGTAAGAGTTGCTCGAAACTTTGACCCTGGGAGTAGACAAAGACCAAGAGATCGAGCACCAGAACGTCAACACCCCCGGAGTTATTATGAGGTTGCCCCTCTCCCAAATCCCGACAGAAAGAGAACCACGACTAAGCCAATTCCTCTCGCCAAGACAAGAAACCAGAGAAGAGGAGACCAACACTTTAGTCGTAGAGCTTATACTCGGTTGTCAACAACGTACCAGGATCCCACGGGCCGAACAAGAGGTACGCCAAAGGCCAACTCAAACCATTCCTTCTCCCCCTCGCCAGCCTAGAGCTATGCATACTGTTGGGCGCTCCAGATCTTGACCCTCCAATACATAATACGCCAAAACTTCATCACCCACTACAACTCACTGTGCGGAACGCCAAGGGATACATGGTTTATAATACCGACATCCACGAACGGAGAGTCTGCATGCTACGCCTTGACACCTGTGCTTACCACCATAATGAAACTTAAACATTTTGCCTAAGTGTGTGGATGTTAGGTGTGCATCATACACCAACCTATCCGCATGTCTATCCATTGATCTGTCACCCCCATCGGGGAGGCTTCAAACATTTTTGTTGAAAATGAACATGTCTTTATATATTTTGATGAAATAAACTTGTAGTTATATATTTTATTATGCAAGAGCAGTAAATGGTAAAAAAAATAGAAAATTTGATTTTGTGCTACCTAGTTGGATTGCTTTTATGGTAATCTTTAGAGTAGTATTCATGAATTGCGATTACTTGTTATAGGAATCCTAATGTTTATTTATTATTTAAAAAAAAAAAATATTTGTATTAAAAGTAAGTTACAACCTAGGGTGGAAGGTGGGGTTGGGATCATCCAAGATCTTGGAGGAATTGATTTTCTTGGGGTCTAGGAAGGACATTTAATAACATTTCGGAGGCATATTCACTATGGTTAATACTTTTCTTAGCCAAGAGTGAAAATATTCAATCCCTAACTTTTATTGGATACTTGTTGTGATAATAAAAGTATTAAACGACAAAGCCTTCACACTTGTCAATCATATTTTCTTTCTGATTTGAAGGGTCACTCACATGTCTCCCCAATATGCAAACATCTCATTCTTTCATGTTAAAAGGGAGTTGAATTCAGAAGTTAATTGTTTGTCTAAAATTGCATCCAACCTTGAACTTGGGACCCTAATAAAAAATAGGGTTGCAGACACACTCCAAATTCTTTAGATATGGTTTCAAACATTAACCCAAGTCAGAGGCACGAGAGGTTCATTATTCTAGAAAATAACTAGTTGCATTGTGTAAATAAGGCTGGGGTGTGGGAAATCCATTCCCCTTTCTCACTTCAAGTAGCTTCGCTCATGGTTAATCTATGTGTTGGATGGAATTCCCATAAGCTTTTTGGAATTATGGATGCTTTCTTTTGTATATGGGTTTGTTTAGATTTGGTAGAGCTATATGCATGGTGGTGTATCATTGCAACATATAAAAGAAGTGGCCACTTGTTGGTTTATGGGTCGTGTCTCCTTCGTTCAAGCTCACAAAGGTAAGGTCCATTCAGAGGATTTTTGGAAATCAACTACTTAGATCCCCTTTCCACTTCTGCTCCTTTTCATGGCTTTAATTTGTTTCATCCCATATATACAATTATGTGATTCTAGCCTTGGGTGAGAGGCACTCTAGTTTGAATCCAACAATTGTTTAGTTTCAATTTGCAACCAATCGCTTCCATAGTTTTCTCTATTATGGGTTGTGTTCATTAGACAAGGTAGAGATGGGTATGGCATGTTAATTTTCTTACCCCTAGCAATTAGGTAAATAATTCTGAGCAGAATTACAACTGATGAATAAAAACACAACTAGGATATTAACAACATTAAATAAAATGAAAGCAAATTTACGAATATCAATCACATAAATGACACACATATTCCACCCAATCACATTTCTTCATTAAACTTCTAATCTTATTCGGGCTCCTATCCTAGGATAACAACGTTATTGGAAAATTCAAAGTGGTAGCTTATTAAATCAATTTTATTTAACCTTAATAATTGCTTGTGAACTTAGTTAGTCTTTTTGTGTTCTTTATTTATATATTTTCGTCAAACAAATATCAAGACCATAAACATCAACAATTGAGGACACAAAAACTAGGTTCTCAACCAGGGCAAAACTCCTCCAAAGGGAACCCATAAAACTCTTATCTTCTTCTAGAATCTACTTCAAATGAGACAACAAAGACCCAAACCCTAGACCAAGTCCTTCTCCAAGTACCAAGTCATTCCTTTCATGGAGTCCTTCCTTGATCCAACACTAACCAACTTCATACTGCAACTTCGACTTCCCAGCTTCAAGACTGCTTCTTTGACTTGCAACTTCGGCCCTGTAAGAGTTGCAGAAACCCTAATCCAACTTCCTCTTGCGAGCTTCCTTGAGAAAGATAACTCCTTCCAAGGTAAACGAGGTCAAGACAAAGTATTCTTCCTTCCAGCAACAAGGTATTGTACGTCATCCTACTACAACTCGGTCTTGCAATTTCGTCTCCTCTTAGATGTTGTTGAAACCCTAATCCTCCGGATGTGTGAGAGAGATTGAGCCCAAAAATAAGAATTTCATCCTTCCTTTAATATTCTATACCTTTACTTTCTTCTTCTTCTACTTCCCAACTACAGATCTAACTTCCTTCTTGAGATCGAACTCGTGAGTGAGTGGATGTTAAATCAGGTCAAACTTCTCCTTTATATAACCTTTCCAAGGGGGACAAATTCCCTCCTTTAGGCCGACTTGAAGCTGTCAGGGCCGAATTGTAATTTTGGAGTTTCCATGACTTTCTAGACTCAAAATAAATTCTTTTTCTAATTACATTATGCTCGGAAGGGTCTTATAAACATGATGTTGAATCCTTTGATTCATGACAATAAATTCTAAGACCTAAAAAACACCAGAAGCACAAAGAACATGCTTTTACCTAGAAGGCCATAAAAAATGAGCATGAAACCCATGCTTTAAAAAATAACTTTTTATTTTCTCTTTTATTTGTTATATAGGATACATATTGAAATGAATACAACAATTATGAAGACCAAAACGAGTTACATTTTCAACACTCCCTTGTAACTAGGGAGGTATTCATAATTGTACCATCAATACAACATCATTGTCAAACTGAAGGATTCTCATAAAAAAAGTCAAATTGATAAGCCAACTGTAAGCATCAACAATATAACCAACATTGTCAGTAAGGCTTATCTTGACAATCTCAAATTTATTTGAGAGCATTATGTTGGGAGGATTTATGTGTAATACCACACTACCTCTACAAGGTACATACCCCATCAGGATGTTCACAAGGTACGTCCTTTTAAGAATATTCTTATCTTGGATCTCCAATACCGAGTCCTAAAAGAATATCAGTCCTCTTCGACAACTCTTTTCTTAGATTCCTACCCTATCCTCAAATAGTGTTAGTATTAGGTTCGTATTGGTAAGGGGTTAAATAATGTGATTTTTAGATGTATTTTCCAATACATAGTCAGATTAAGGGTATTGTTTAGTATGCTTCAAATGCACACAATACGTTAGAGGTTCATTGAGTGAAGCCCCCATGTGGGCTGCACTGTGTGGTCAACACACAAGGGCCGCGTGATGGGGTCAGTGGAAGAAAGGAGCCGATGAAAGAAGAGGACATGGTATTATCACTCAATAAAACAGAGAGATCACTATGAATTATGGAAATGAGCAACAAAATGTTGGGGAACAAGTGTGGGATGTTTGGAGAAGGAAATCATAGAACTGGTTGGGGGTTGCGGGTGCTTGTATACTGGTCTAGGCATTCATGGGTTTTCCAATAAATTTGCGGTAGTGAATGAGAACATTGGGACAACATTGGCATTATAGTGGAGAAGCGTGGAACAATGGGTTCAAAAGTGTTAATTTTTATTAGGGCTATGTTATTCTTTGCTTTAGATTTTTCATTTCATTATATACACATTGAATTCACCCCACAACATCATAACATTAATCATTAACATATGCAATTATATAGAAAGAACAATATCATCATCGATGTAGCCTAACATAAAGGAATAATAGAAGAAAATCATTCCAACATAGAGACACTAGAATTGGTTAGAGAATAGGGAAAAACCCCACAAGGGGGAAAACCATTTCAAATCCTTCTTCTTATTAGAATGTCATAAAATGTTCAGCAAAGAGAGAGTAAAATGATCCATATCTTCAACTACAAAACTTATCCAACAAAATCAACCAAACAATATCTCGAAGATGAACTCAACAATAGTACTAATCAAAATCACTATTTACCAGCCCGCGGTCAACTATCATCAACTATTCGAATATGCAATCAACTGTCAAAATCAAACCCTAGGTTCCAGCCGCAGAGAGAGAGAGATGTGTGTGCAATTGAAGCTTCTCGATTGCATGCATAGGCTTGCGCGCATGCAGTTGTAACCAAAATCTTGTATGACAACCCTATAATTGAGAAGCAAAAACCCTGATCACACGTGCAAGCTTCAGAACTTTCAATTTCAGAGTTAAACGAACCAACTTCTGTGAATTGACCTCCGACTTGTGCGAACCAAAACATAGAAAGAAGAATGATTGATAATCTCCAAATGAGGGTCACTTGACTTGTATTTATAGCCATCCAAGGGCATCCAAATTATTCTTTTGGGTTGACCTATCCTTTTGTGCTTATGTGGGTTTTCATATAAAAATATATATTTTTCATTAATCAAATTAAATTATTTCAAGGGCTAGGAGGGGTCTTTCTAAATGAGGAAAACTATCCAAAGGAGGGAATTTGTCCCTGAGCTACCAATTTAACACTCCCTCTGAGCTAGGGAGAAATGATCGACTGCAACATATGTCTCACATAAGTATATCATCATCATCAAATGTCGTCTGTGTTTATCTATGCTAATATCTTCTTACCTCTGCTTGTCTCTGTATCTAGTCTCATATTTTGAACACTAATCTAAAAGAAGAAGAATTTCATATTGGAGGGGAGTTCAAGCTACCACCCTTTATCCATCAGGGATCACATCTCAACTTAGAATCCAATTATAATGAGGAAGGTCTTATGGGACATTCTCACCTCAAGTCATCTCATAGGGGAGCACACGTTTTCTACCCTATGTCGAGAAATAGACGAGATGCAATATGTCATCCATCATATTGCTTCCTGATCTTCCCAATAATGAACCTCAAGAGTCATGTGGTAGAAAACCTTGCATCATAAGATTAGGTGAGATACCCGACTTACCAAAGGTAAGGATCACACACCCCCAATCCCTCTCAACTCGTTGGCTAGACGAGGTGTTAAAATCCCAACTAGCCCAACTTGTGGGTATGATGCAAACTGGGGTATACTCTACTCTACCAAGATAGGGAAGCAACATCTTCCACCTTGTGGGTGATAAATAAGGATGATACCCTATTCTCCAGAGATCCCTCAACCCTAGGAGCCCTACATCTCAATTCCTCACCGTGGGACCTCAAACAGGTCGGAAGATATGGATCAATTTCCTTGATTATTCTTTCTCTCCGTAGATCAAAAACATATCAACATGCTCATATCTAATACTTGCTTAAAAAAATCACTGAAGAGACCAAGAGAAATGATCCTCTGATTTCTTGTTCATGTAAGACATTACATCAAATATTATATTATAATAAATACATGCCACACAAGAATACCTTATTCATCCTCCCTCTCATGGAGAAAGCAATCACAATCCTAAGCTTGTCTCATACAACAACATTGTCTCAACACACAAACATATCTTAGTCCCAACAACATACGATATTTTCTTCCAATCGGACCCCACTCTTTATTGTCACAATGTATGACTGTCATATTCATAACCTACTCAAACTACTCTCCAAATAATTTCCTTAACCAAACTGCCTCGCAACTAGTTATGCTAGCAACAATGTACTCAACCTTGACTGTTCTTAAAGCTACATAATTCTATTTCTCACTCATAAAAAATGTCATGGAAGATCCCAAGCTAAAGTAGCACCCATATGTTATCTTTCTATCAGTAATTGTTTCTAACCTAATCAACATTAGCGTATTTGTGTAGTCATGCATCCCTGGAATTATATTTCAGACCAATATTGATCATCCCATGCAAATATATCAAAAATGTGCATGGTGGAAACCCAATGTGTATGAAGCGGCTCAATCAAGAATTGACCCAGGTTGTTCTCCACAAAAAATTATGTCTAGATGGGTGTTACAAGGAACATCAATGCACTAATCAACTGTCGGTTACCAATTCAGGTTTAGCCATATCTCTGCATAACTTTTTGAATTTCAGGTCCGTCAGGGTTGTTGTAACTTATTCACATCTCATGGAGAGCATATCTTGTTTATGAGTTTGTTCTTTATTCTATAACCTCCTCAAAACCTAAGAAATCTATATTTTGAGACACATCCAGATATTGACTCACATGACTATCAAAAAATGATTTTGGATCTGGAGCCATAAAGATGTTTACAATTTTTTATTATGAAAACTCCATATGGGAAATCAATTCTTTTTTTGGTCCAGGTCTTTGAAAGGTTTAATATTCTAAAGCAAAATATCCTACCTACACTGGGGTATTCGATATTGCATCAAAGCCTGATATGCATAGGTAAATTGATGCAAGATGAACTGAAACTCCAAGATTATAATGTCACCCCATCATATACCATCTTTCTAAATTTACAACTCCATGGAGGATATTTTGGATCAAACAAGAAAAAGGGTGCAGGGGGTGTTACTGGATCGAGTCTTCCCAAAGGATCAACATCGGATCAAGGAGCTTCGCCTTTCAAAGATATTATAAATGGAAAACCAGATGCCTCCCCAAATCCAGATAATCAAACAATATCCCCAACCCCTATATAGTGGAACAGTTGAATCACGTTCCAAAATTCACTGTAGATCTACTAGAAACAAATGATCTGCTCACAACATATGACGCTCAATCTGTTATATGCAGGTTCAACAATTTTTTGCCAAAGCCAATGGATCTTTTTCATTGGATCTTAAAATATTGGTCTATAAACTGTGAGATCCACCTCTGCTCAAAAGGCTTCTTCATAGTTAAGTTTTCTTCATCGAAGGAACGAGATTATATTATGAAAGAAAGCCCATGGTTCTGGGGATCTACGAGACTTTTTGTTACTCCTTGGTTCCCAAATTTTGACACAAATACAACAGTGGTATAAAAAATGCCAGTTTGGGTTAGACTACATAATCTCCCACTAGATTTCTGTCATCATAATGTACTATAAGGCATTGGGAATCTCTTAGGGTGATACAAAAAGACAAACACACAAAGAGTTGAAGAATGAATCTACACCTTCGCCAGAATTTGTGTGGATGTGGATCTCAACAAAGGATTTCCAGATCACATTGTCCTGACTCACAACAAGCAGTGTTGGACACAGTTTCTAGATTTTTAAAACACGACTTTCAGATGCTGAATATGTGGACAGACAAGACATCTACAAAATTCATGTCTGGAGGTCAAAAAAGAGCCACGAAAGAAGAATAAATCAAGGAAACAACCCAAAGGATGGAAATTTTCTCAGCATCTACCCGAAGATGAAGTGGATGAAGAAGAAATGGATCCCCTTACTAATGAAGAAATCCAGAATCCACAAGAAAATGTAGAAAACAAGGAAACAAATCATGAAGCATCAACAAATCCAGGTCCCACAGTGTAGAAGGAAGGGAGATCAAAGTCTAAGGAACTGGGAGGATACAAATGTCTACATGTTTCAGATAGCTCAGACTCAGATATGGAAGTTCCAAAAATGGATGAGGGGAACCAACTAGCTCTGTAACTACCACTCCATCTCAAGGAGTGTGGTGGAAAGTAGAAAATATGAAATGGAGGAAAGTGTAACTTGTTTCTCTATAGTTTAAATGTATTGGCTCTGTGATCACCAGTCTTGACTTGCTTGAAGAATGCTTTAAAAGCATCTACAAAATGTAATTTTTTTCATTAATAAAATTACCATTTTTCCTGGGGATTTTTTTTAATGATATGTGAAATTACAAATATACTAATTGATAAGAAATATTGGTTCACCCCCCTCTCATTATTTCAAACAAGGTGTAGAGAGATGCCATGGTGGAGGAGTATGCATCCATCATGAATAGTGATGTTTGGGAAGTGGTGTAGAGGCTAGAGGGAAAATATATAGTAGGATCTCACTGGGTCTACAAGATCAAGCATGGAGGTGATGGCAGAATCAAGAAGTACAAGGAAAGATTCATGACCAAGGAGTTCATGTAGATATAGGGATTTGACTATGACGAAACCTTTTCCCTAATTCCAGGTATTCATCTATTAGGGTTGTTTCAACTATTACAACACAGATGGGGTGGAATATCCATGAGATGGATGTGAAGACTACCTTCCTCAATGGGATTTTTAAGGAAGAGATTTACATTGAGCATCCAGAGGTATTTGAGACATGCAGTTGAGAGACACACATTTTTAGACTCAAGAGAGCCTTATATGGGCTTGTTTTAGTTGCTACAACACTGCCCAAAATATTTTCCCAACACCAAATTTTTGGGTCCCCCTTCTTTTTTTTTTAGGTCCCGAGAGTTATGCTTATGATTTCGAGCCAGTGAAATATTACATTGACATGATTGCCATCAAACTTTACTGATGCCTATGCTTTTGCGATGACATTTGATCCTAGTATATTTCGATTTTAGGGTATGATGCACTAAGAGTCTTATGCGTCCTCAAGCCTTCATTTTCTACCATATGCATTGTAACGGAGCAAAGACTTCTTATGTTAATGACCATTAGATCACTCAAACTACATTAGGGTTTATGAAGCCATTATCTTTTCCATGCATCTTTAAAATCCTAGATTATCATGACTAAAGCTCCAACCTTGCTTCGAATTAATATTCACTCTCTAGGATGCATTTTCATAAACACTCTTGGCATCTGCTTTACACTATGGCATCGTTAGGGGAAGAATCATGTTGCATACTTGTCTTGCTCCATTCCTGTCAATTAGAGTTTATGACATTTACATATTTCAAAATGGTTCTAACATTGCTTCTCCATAAATGTTCATGTAGGTTGCATGGATTAGGAATTAAGAAGTTATCAAAATTATGCAGATGCACACCTTTTGTATGTCCAAGTTTTGCAACTCCACAATTGGACTAGAAGACTTATCATTATTAGAAGAAACTTTAATAATGCTACTAGCACTAGCTTACCCATGTTTCTTTGTTACATTTGGAAGACCTAATATTCTCCATGTTGGAAGCAAGAGTTTACTTGGCTTCATACTTGAGCTTATTTTAATTATGGGGAAACCATATACAATTTATGTCGATTATCATAAGAGTTCTTCTCACTGGTTGAAAGGGCAATGTTTTATTTTATGTAAAGTTATAGGTGTTATGTGGCCTTTGATTCGGTTGCGATATAGCTATGGAGTCATATACGTTGATGTCATGTCACATTCTCAAAGAGGTTGTTGGTGGAAGTTGCAACCGCTTAAACTTGTAGATGAACTTTTGGACTTGGTAGTCATGGGGTGTGGTCCAACTAGTTTTTAACTAGTAGCAGAATCAACTAAACACGGCCTAGTTGTGGGTCTTGTTGGGCCGACAATGCCATTTACTAATAATTATGGTGTGTGGGAGGATGAATTTGAAGCTCTTGGTCTTGAAAATTGTTTTGAGAAAAGTTTGAAAAAATACAATTGTGTATTTAAAAGGAACAAGCTCCCCTTAACTGATGATCCTATGGTCATGTGAGTCGAAATATCCTTCGTGAAGAAAAGTTAAAAATATTTGGTTGTTTTCAGGTGTGTTGAAGACAGAGTGCTATTTCTCAATTCCAAATTTGGGAAGTTTACTGAAGCAAACGATGGTCATAATGTTCTCTTTTGTGAAAATGGAGTGGTAGTTCCCTATAGGGTTTTTACTGTTGCATCAGGGGCAACGTCTGGAAGTTTTTTCCAATATGAGGTAAATGGTCCACCCGTGGGTGTGCAGACCACGTATGGCACGAAGGTCAAAGTTGAAATCTCTGCTTACGATCTTGAAATAATGCTTTTCATGGGATTACCAAGACTACATGAACTAAAATAACAAAAATCTAACTCTAAGTCCAACATCTCTTTATGCCATACCATAATCATCCACATGTATTTTATTTGAGGAAACTGGTTTAGCTTCATGCCTTGCAATGTCATTTGAAACATTGGAGAAGAGACTAATTACATGCCTAAAAATGTTGAGAGTACAAATTTCACATTTATATAAGGAGGAATGGTCTTAATTCCTTTTGGTGGATCATTGCTAAACACAAGACAAAGCATTTTGGGCCTTGAAGCTGCAACATGCATGATTCTCCCATTCACTCGATTTTCTGTTGACTTCTCTTTTTCAGAGGCTCCATCATAAGCAACAACTATTGAAAGTTGTCTGAAGGACGACAATGGTGATGGAGCTATAATGCGTCTTTGGTCTCAAGGGAAAAATTGGAAATAGGTACTATTTCTTTTTGGGCTTGAGTTGATTTTGCAGTTGAATATTGATGGGACAAGAATGTTCTTTGAAAAAAAAATTCAACTTCTAGAGTGGATGTGGAAATGATTCCTTGGGGCAAGGATTTCTTTAATTGATCTTATGTAGTTTGCATTGGTCATGTTTATCATGGCTTCAAATTACATGCGTTATTGTTTAATAAAACATTTGATATCAAATTCAAGAAATTGATGCAGACATATGCCACCTAATTGGGGAATGAGAAATGTGACCGACATTCTTTCTTGGAGAATTATGCTCTTTAAGTTGCGTGTCACATTTTGAAATGGTAGTGATCCCGCATTAATATCTTCATCCGCGACTTGCGTCCCAATTCTCAAGTGCGACTTGGCCTTACCAATAAAAATTGCAGCCTCCCTACTTAAGGTGCATGCCATAGATTCGTTGTGCAAATTCTAAGCGCAACCTCCCTTGCAACTGGAAAATGCGACCTTTCCTTACCAATAAAATTTGCAACCTCTCTGCCCAAGCAATATAATGAGTATGCAAATAGTATTGACAATATTCCAATTTGTAACAATTGCCTTCCCCAATAGTCAATATTATTGTGCCAAGTGTCCATCACACACGTTTTTCTTTAACTAGGAAGGTCAGATTCAAGCATGAAGTGCTACACGATAGTCACATTAAGAAAGGGAAACTATTAGGGTCTACATTTTCAGTGAGATCAGACTAGCATTTACATCGACTAGTGTAAAGAAAATGGAACTATTTTCTCGAGATCTCAACACACAACACAAGTATCAAAACATAACGTGGATGTGAAATTTGATATAAATTTGAACGCCTTAACAACAACCACTCTTGATCAACCCGTTCCACATGAAAAGACTATTTTCAGCTTCAAAATACTAGATCAAAAGTCTTACAAAGTGGACTTGCAATACTTTCATGATCACGTGGGATTGAGCTCAAGCATTAGTCTGGAACCTACTCCCATTGGCGAGGTCTCTGGTGCACTTGGTAATGATGAAACTTCAGTTGGTGATGATGTGGCATTTGACAACACGTCAAGCACATTTTCATTGCAGACATTGGTGTTTCAAAGGATGAGTACATTGCAATTGTGATCTTAGCTAATTAGAGGTTAGAGGGACACTATGAAGGCCTCCTATCCACATATAGTGAACCTTATTTCAAATACTGTAGCTGTGGTTGAATTCACCCACAATTTTTCGACAAATGAGAACACTTATACAATTGAGAGTTCTCATGCTAATGATCATCTTACCATAATGAAATCAAGACTTGAAAATCGTCGGAAACCTGGCACACTTATCCAACACGAGTGGAGTCCTAATCACTAGTAACAATTTATGGAGAATTTGACACTAAGGCTCTTGATAAGAGTTCCAAAATTGGTTTGTCATTGGCATTAAAGCCTTGAGATGATCTAAATGAAAAGCAACGAAAGTGATTGCTAGAGAAAATGAAGTCTATGAACTTGAGCGAATTTAAACAAGTCACACTTCTGATATGCATTAAAACTAGAAATTGAAGATGCACTTGGTCTTAAACCCATTCAAGGCGCAAGTCACGTCCTCAGTTGGAAGTGACGTTTTTCTTTTTGTGACTTGCATTGTAACCGTGAGATGTGACCAGTTTGAGGTTGCAAATCGCTTTCACAACCCTCTCCTTCCCATGCAACGTAACGATGTGACTTGTTCTAATGAAACTCAAGAAGACTCCTATCACAGGTCGCGCTTAAAGTTATTAGTGGCACCGTCATTGAAAAGTGTGACCTGTGGAGTGTGATTTGTGGTTAATAAAGGTCAATGTCTAGTGGTGGAGGGCGCCTTTTAGATGGTGAGATTCAAAAGAAGTTGACATGGATCAATGCTACCTTACAATAATTGATAAGGCTTCTGCCCTGTAATTGATAATTCACATTTCAAATTGACAACGATATTGTTATCTCAATATGTGATTGGATATGAGACTCTCTAGAGTGATTATTCTGAAGTCATAAGTCGCGCAATTAGTTATTAACAATACTATATTTTTAAATTGCAACTAGTCATGTGAAAAGAAACTGCACCCATACTTGATCTTCCCTCCAACAAGTGTTATCATAGAGCATATTGATTTGAAGAGTTTTGATCCATCATTAGCAGGTGATCCTCAAGTCCCTTTAAAACATCATCACTCCAAAGTGTGTTCTAGTGTGAATTCTTTGGTTCTCACAACTACAAATAGACTTCAAGATGTTGGAGAAACTATTATGTGCACACAACATTCAAGATCACAATATTCATGAGCAACTCAACTTCTTACAAAAATATTAAAGTGATCAACTGCTCTGGCTAGACATAGACACGGGAAATTATCCCACAAAATTAATTGAAATGTGAAAGAAGTTGTGAAGAATTTTATGGTTTTTTGTCTCAAAGATAACCTGGAGAAAGTAATGATGAATACAATTAGTTTCAAAGTTATAATATTCATATGCCCATTTTATCCTTATTAAGTGCAGATGCAACCGTTGAACATGGTGAAAAGGTAAAATATATGGCAGGTTACATAAGTAAAGGGAAATTAAAGTAAGATAAGATAAATGAATCACATATGAAAGATCACAAGATGGGACACTAGTAAGCTATTTTTTAGATAGAAGAGTCATCACCTATTATCTTATAAAGATGAAACAATTGCTTGAGCTCATATTGCATTACATCATTATGATTTTCCTGATGTGCATCAAATCTAGAGGGAATCAACCATATTATACCCAATTACTGTTCCAAAACTTCCAAGATAGCCAACAAAGAATTTTCCACCCAAGTTCAGGAAAAGATGTGTATATTGAGGATGAAAGAAATGAGGATCATAAAACCCATAATGCATTTGGATAACAACTAGAAACAAAAAGTTGCATTGTCCCAGTAGATGAATCGAAAGGAAAGCAAAAGAAAAGGAAAAGGCCAAAGGGACACCAAAGAAAAATGACAATCAACATTGGCTATGACCCTCTTTTAAAACACGGTTGGGAAGCTTAGAGTGATGCTGCACATGCCATGTTACGATGTGGAAATAAACTGTATATGGGTCCAAATTATTATCTTTATTTCAATCAATTTGTCATGTTTCTAACTTTATTCTTTGAATGCAAATCACATGCAAATATTTGTAACCATTATAACTTGCTTGTAGGTAGAAGAGAGGAAATAAGAGTGTTGGCCTAGGTGAAGGAAGCTAGGGTTTCCTATCGAGGCTAGATAACTAGGGTTTCAACAAATAAGAAAACTGGCTCCATGTAGTTGCCTAAGGCACTGTGTAAACATATAACATGGCAAACGAACATTGCCACCTTGTTCATTAGCCCGTGTAAATCTACATATCATCAGAACATATATGCAACAAGCATTCTAGGGTTTTGAGAAACCCCTGCAATCTCCTCATAATTCATCTATTGCCATAATGTAAATATTTTTCATCATAATCTCAATAGCTATGTTGAGATTGATTTGAGCATGTAATAATCATTAGAGATGAAAGAGCTGTGAGGAAACTCAAGGGTCATGAGGGTAGATGAAAGGTCACAATAGGTGAACACTCACTTCATTTCTATAATTATACACTCATACCTAATTTGTAAGGGGCTTTAGCACTTGAGCTAAGACTAGCATTAGAAGTTGATCTGGGCTTGAAAAGCTAAAAGCATCCGACTCTTGGATGCTTGTAGGGTGAGTGGTGGTGAGGTTATGGTTTTTGCATTGGATAATGATATGAGCAACCCATGTTCCACTATTGGGATTTGATGGATTGCAGGACATGTACTTGCATTTTCAGTAACATTAATAAGAAGTAATTTGCTTTCATTATGGATTCTCATGCATCTTTATGATGGTTTATTAGCTTTCTTGTATTTCTGTCATATTTTTATTTGTGCTTTCATGTGGGCATATGTTAATGAACTCATTCTTAACTTATAAATTTCATGTTGGCTTTGAATATATGCTTAATTATTCCATGCCATGCCAATAACCTATTGTGATCTGATTTGCAATTAAACTCTGAGCACGAGTAAAGTGTCTCAGATCAGTGAAGGAAGAGCCGAGGGTTTCAAAATATCGCAATGATACAAGATAATAGAAGAAATCAAGTGAGGGTTGATCTCTTACAACCCCAACACAATCATACCATTCACAAATTCACACAATAGAGAGGTTTTGCGCCCTAACGTGTGTGCAATTTATCTAATATGTGTAGGGATTTTGCATATCTAGTGCATAGGTAAGGGGTCGATTCATCTTGGAGGATTGATCAATGGTTCTTGTGATAAAAGGGAGTTCCTCCCTTGTCCTAATTCTCATAAAAAAATCCTTTGTTGACAAATAATAATAAAAGACACACAATTTTGCAGTTTTCCCCAGAGTTGGGTTTCCTGGCTATATCTTATGTTCTATGTGTTGATGTATTTGTCTTCTGATTTATTTTTATGTTGTGCATATTAAGTTAGAAAACTCAGTGTATTTGTGATTTAAATTTCTAACATATCAATTATTTATATTTCCAAGTTTTTATACTTTAAAATCACAAATCACTTTACTAGATTTTAAGGAAATCTAACATCAACATCAACACTTAACACTCTATATACAAACCATTATTATATTAATTTAAAAAACATATAATACACAAAATATCGATTTCTTAACAATTTACTATTAGATATTAAAAATTATTCATCATCATTACATCTTCATAAAATGTAAAATTAATTAGAAAAAATAATATATTTAAATAAAATTATCTTGAAGTTATTATCAATAAATTTGGAAAACATCCTTTAAGCCACATTAAAGAGTGATGAAATTGTTGTTAATAGAGTTTTATGTAAGTAATGTCCTTACTATAAATTTGAGGAGAATGATTGAGATGTTGAAATTGTATTTTGATCTTTTAATTTATATATTATTAAAATTTAAAAAAAATAATTTATAATAATTATATTATATGGAGATAAATTTAAGAAAAAGAGATTTAAAGTGAACTTTACCAAAGAACTTCCATAATGATTATGAAGTTTCATAGATATCGTTGAATATATATACAAATTTATCCTTTATAGCTTACACTTTCTCTTCATCAAAAAAAAGTTTACACTTTCACTTTGTAGAGTGTGGTAAATCTAAATTTGTAGAGTGTGTACTTAGATATTTAGTAGTCACAACACAAAATTTGTTGACTTTGCTATATACTTGTTCCCAAAATAACTCTATGTAACTAATATCCTTAACTAATGGTTGTTAATAAAGTTTTATGTAACTAATATCCTTAGTATAATTATGAGTAGGATGATTGAAATATTGAAACTGTATTTTGATTTTTTAATTTATATATTTATTAAAATATGAAGAAAATAATTTATAATAATTATATTATATAGAAAATTTTAAAAAAAAAAGAGATTTAAAGTGACCTTTACCAAAGAACTTCCACAATGATCATGAAGTTTCATGGGAATCGCTGATTATATATACAATTTATCCTTTTATATGTTACACTTTCACTTAATGGGGGTGAATCGTAAATCTAAATTTGTAGCAAGTGTGTACTTAGCTATTTAGTAATCACATCACAAAATTTGTTACCTTTGCTATATACTT
The DNA here is from genome assembly GCA_031772625.1 of Pinus tabuliformis. Taxonomy (NCBI): domain Eukaryota; kingdom Viridiplantae; phylum Streptophyta; class Pinopsida; order Pinales; family Pinaceae; genus Pinus; species Pinus tabuliformis. Next base: position 1,707,031,235 of record CM062819.1, read on the forward strand.
ATTAAATAAGTTAATAATCCAAACATGTAACTTTATAACTTTATCCAATAAAACATAGGAATTTAAGAACATAAAACAAAGAGAGTACACTTACATTCAATGAGACAACCAAAATAATTCAAAAAGTGACATATATAAACAGATGTTTGAAATGGATATTTCGAAACATGCCACGAGTGGTGCAAGTCAAATAATCGTTGCATTCAATTATAAAACATTTTGAAGTGTACTTTTAATTGTCAAGTGCATTTTGAAGTGTATTTTTATATGGTTTTGAGATCATCCTTTAAAAAGTTAAGTTCTCATTGGATACCTATAATGAAGTTAGGTCATGTCCTAATGACCAACCATATTTGTTCGTTGGTTAAAAATGTTGATTTAAATTTTTAAATATGATAAATTTAAAAGAATTAAATTAAAGTTAAATCAGAATAGACTGATATTCTAGTGGCAGCTTTTAAGTGGAAGACTAATAAATCAGAATAGATTTTTGAGGTATTTATACTTGGGAGCTGTCATTTACACAGGGACTTCAATGAAGTTTGCAATAGTAGTGTAGCTGCTAGACCTTGCTGAGTCTCTTCTCTATTTTTGCCACTTACTCTGATTTACACGAACCCATACATGAACCCATACACGAACCTACTAACACATTTCACGCACTGTCGACCTTCTCAACGGCTCCCTTGCCTTTACACGGTCTGGCATCCCTTCTCTGCGTTGGCGAACCTCTGGCGAACTTCAATACAGAGTAACTTAAATAGATACTACCTCAACAACTCATTTTTAATACACAAGTACTTAGATGCGGAATAGTGATAACACTCTTTTATATTAATTCAGAAATGGATTACAGAAGGATTACAATTTGTTCAATCTTGAGATGGATTGTGTTCGTGTTTACCAGAATTTAGCTACTCAGCTAGGAGATAGGTTACTGGAGGCTACCTGGCGAGATCACAGACTCAATCTTTGAACACTAATACTAACACTCATAAAGATAGACTCTCTAAAGATCTGGCCACTTTAGGTTCTCACCTGTGCCGAACACACAGATGCACAGGCTTCTCAGATCACCTAAGACTTTGAGATTTCTTCATGATGCAAGCAGATCAGGTAGAAGTCTACAGTTACAGAGCAAGAAAAATTCTCGACTCTAAAACACTAAAACTTAAAAAACTCAAAACTCTGAATGCCCCGAATGATCCTTACTCCCTTTCTTATATAGCAAAAGGAGGGGACAAACATCCGACCATCGAGTCGACAAACCTGGTACTAAAGGAATCTGTCAAATCATGAGATGTGGCTCAAAGCACACCAAAAGACGGAGAAGTGCTCCGTGTCTCATTACTGAAGATTATTACAAATCCACGAAGAATAAAACTTTACAAAGTGGAAGCTTTTTGAACAGGAAAAGCCCACGGGAAAATCTGGTCACAAATTGTCCTTGTGACTAGACAACAAATTTACACTGTGGAGATGTTTATGGAAAAGTCCACGGGAACCAAATTTTTTTAAAAGACTGTAATTTCGGGAAGCCGAAATTTTTTATACAGATTCTCATCCCAAGCCTTGGTAAAAATCCTTCTTACGATCATGGGATTATTTAATATAATTTGATGCTTAATTTTTGTGAGAATAAGCCATTGGTGATGTCTATTCATATATTATTTTAATACCTCGTTATCTCGGAGAGGATATCAATCTGGGAGAGAGAACATGTCTTTGACGGTTTCATAAGGAGAATGGAAGCATTTAGGAATATTGTGTTCAAAACATGTATCGCAACCTATTCTGACATATGATTCATGGTAAACAGGATCTATACCTGTTCTGTTCATACCATAATCAGTCCACCAATCTCACATCCAATCACTTTGTTGGTTTTGCTGCATGATTCCTGTGGTCCCAAACTTTATTTTGGTGTAGTGGGTTTCCTCTTTGCTGTCTTTATTCAATATGTCCCACCATAATCTTTTGTAGATGCCGAAATCATAGACTGTGTTCGGAAAGATGAGGCTGGGGTCCTTTCCAGGCCATAGTGCTGCATTATGTGTTGTAAAAGGCCAAGAAGTGTTCCTCATTCGATTTATTGAAAAATATCTTTCATAGACCCCACTTCTGCTTCCCCCATGTGACCATATCATGGTTAGATCATGGAAGTCATGTAGAAGAGCATCTTGTGCCTGTCTTGCAGCATCCATACTTTTGGAATAAACCATATCGTGGATCCATCTGCTCCCTTTTGGATACACTCTTCTTTCAGGTACTAGATGTAATATATCAGTGTGTGCTTGAAGATTGGCATCTAATACTTTCGTATTTCTTAATTTCCAGGTGGGCTTCCAACTTTCTTTGTATTCTGACCAACTAAGATTATCTGGAATTGTTCTAAGTACTTCTTTTTGTTGGATTTGATCCCATTTTGTTACTATTACCATCACATGTTCAGGTGGCTGAATAAATTCTCTACTGAGAAAATCTGGCAGATGATTTTCTTTCCCTTTAATATGCTCCACTTCGAAATCAAAGTTGGCGAACAAGGCCTACCACCAAGCAAACTTAGCTTCTCCCAGATTTTTAATATCTTTGGTTAAGACTTTCTTCATAGCCGAGGCATCAGTCCTTAGCAATAATTTTTTATTTACAAGATTTACTTCAAATTTATTTATACAATTCCAAGTAGCTTTAACTTCCTTCTCTATAGTAGAGTAATTTTGTTTCGCTGGATTCCAGGTTCCTGAAGCAAACTGTACAATTTGTTCTCTACCTTCCTTTTTCTGTTTGAGGATGCCTCCCCATCCAATATTGCTTGCATCTGATTCTACGATCTTGAAACCATTATCATCAGCTACATAAAGGATAGGCAGTGTTTTGACTTTACCTTTGATTCATTGGACAAGTTTAGTATGGGCCTCGATCCATAGAGGCGGATTTTTCTTGAGCCTTTGATTTAACAAACTTCTATCCTTTGCACAGTCTTGATAAAAGTTACTCACATAATTTAGACATCCTAGAAATCTCTGAAGTTGGGTCTTATCAGTAATAATGTCAGGAAACTTTTCAGAGAATTCTAATGCATGTTTTTGCAAGGATATTTGGCCATTGAATATGGTGTGGCCAAGAAACTTTACAGAGGTTTGGAATACCTCTATTTTCTTCTTGCTTAAAACCAAACCATTTCTTTTTACCAACTGTACAAAGGTCTGCATATGCTTGAAATGATCTTGAATATTCTTTGAAAAAATTAGGATGTCATCTATATTCGCCAACGCACAGAAAGGACGCCAGACCGTGTAAAGGCAAGGGAGCCGTTGCGAAGGTCGACAGTGCATGAAATGTGTTAAGGGGTTTGAGTATGGGTTCGTGTAAGTCAGAGTAAGTGGCAAAAATAGAGAAGAGACTCAGCAAGGCCTAGCAGCTGCACTGCTGTTGCAAACTTCATTGAAGTCCCTGCGTAAATTGGTATCAGAGCCAAAGCATTTGGTTCAGGTTAGTACTCTTGAAAAACACTCAGTATAAATGGATCCATACAGAAAGTCTTCTAGCAGTAGGCTATGAAGATGGCTTTCATAGCCTACTGCTAGATGGCAGCTAAATTGGGATCTTCTCACTCATCCAAAAGCTGAATCTTTTGGTCTTACTCATACTGTTAAAGAAAAAATTAAATTGTCTCAAGAATGGAAACAATATATGGAAGAAACAAATTCCTGGATATCTTTCTATTCTTGGAAAAACATGAGAGACAAAAGATGTTATGATGGCAGGTGATAAGGCCTCTACTTCATCACTTCACTCCTGGTCAGCCTTAGATGGTAGTAAGGTTGAGACAATAACCACTTTCCTTCCTTATAAATGTATTGTCTTAGGAGAAGGTCAAAAATCTGCAAAGGCCATTCCTATAGTATTAAAAGATGATAATGCCTTGGGAATAGATGGCAGAATACAAAAGGCTAGTGAGCAGCTAAACTGGACAAACACAACCATTAAGGGTCTGGATATGAATGTGACAAAATCTGTAGAGGTTAAAGATCAATTTGATGTTGTGCAAGTTTCTTTGAATGATGTAAATAATTTTTTTAATGATGTACAATATACATTCTCAGTTGTTAGAGGATACACTAGAGAATCTTTGAACAAGATAGAAGAAGTAGGAGAAAGGATGGTAGAAAAATTTGATTCTACTAAGGGAATAATAAGTCACTAGAGGGAAAAGTAGAAAAGATATCGGTATCAAAAATAGATAAACCAGTTCCAGATTCCTTTTTGCACAAAAGAAGTGTAAAGATACAAGACCCTGTCAAACCAGTGGACAAATTTCCATTCTTGCTTCCCAAAGAAACTGTAGTTTCACAGAAAGAATAATCATCAGAACACGTTTCTCTGGCATCATTATTTTAGGAAGAAGAAGAAAAAAAAGCCAAGGCTCTTCCTATCTATGAACCTTTAGAAAGTCGGTTCAATAAATACTCGGCTCCTGATCTGGCTGGAAAAGGAAAACTTCCAGAGAGACATACATTCTTCCCAGAATCTCATAAGGAATGGAATGTTGATAATCTTAGCGTTGGACAAATTAGACAACTAATTGATGTAATTGTTTCTGAATATAGGCTAATGTGTCTTAGGGGTAAGAGTGAAATTGAAGCATGCAAAACCATCATACAGTGTTTCACTGGAACACTTCTCAGATGGTGGGAAACAAAATCATCCCCAGCCTTAATAACAAATATGGAAGAAGAATGTCTTAAAGATGCAGATGGAAATATCATTCATAATGTAGATGGGTCAGTTCAGAGAAATATGATCGGAGCCTTGACTTCGATGATCTTAGAGCACTGGTGCAGCTCTGAAGAAGAATTAGCTGACAAACATGAGGTTATATTAATGAACCTCAAATGCAACAAAATGTCACAATTTGAAGATATTCATAGAGATTGGGTACAAAGAATATATGAAGTGAAAGATTCCAAAAATTTATTATGGAAATAGGTATATCTTGTAGCTCTGCCATCCAGATTTGTTGATTACATCAAACTGCAAGAAGTGTTTCAATTACCATTTGAATCTTATACCTGGGGAGAGATTTATTCTCTCATTACAAAGACTTTGTTCAGTTTATGCACTAGTTCTGGAAAATCCAATATTTTTTCATGGCAAAATTTCGATGGAGGATTTTCTTAGGCACCAGTATTCTTATCGGATTTGACACAATTGTAAATGGTCCGGACTCTCAGCTCCCTCCCGTTTTGATCTCCTTCTTCCACTCAAAAGGGCTTTTCAATTGGGATAAGCTGATCAAATCGTGGACGTCCTCTTCTCTGGTCTGGAAGGATGGGGAGGAGTTAGGACTGCCTCTGCCCATAAGGTCCATATGGGAATCAACTATTCAGAACATCATCGGTTCAAGGATTCAGCGTTCTGGTACAAAGGATGTCTTGGCTTGGGCTCTTCCTAAATATTCTCTGCCTCTCCGTGTAAAGGATATATATGCAGCTATGTCCTCAGACCTTCAAACAACTTCTGGCCCGATTTTTCCTTCTAAGCTTTGGAGGGTGTCATGCCCACTCAAAATGATTCTATTTTCATGGCTGGTGTTCTCTAACAGGAACCTCACGTGGGAGGTCCTTCAAAGGAAAGGATGGCAGGGTCCGGGCAGGTGTTCCATGTGTTAGGTTGCATCCGAATCAAATGATCATATGTTCTTCCAATGCGCTGCTTCTCTCCATATCTGGTATGAAGTGTCTTTATCTTATGATTTTCCTTACCGGGTTTTCTCTTTTGTACAGGAAGGATTTATTTGGTGGAGCAAACAACGCTCATCCTGGCGAACCTTGTTCGTCCTTTCCTGCTGGCTCCTATGGAAATGGAGGAACGCTCATCTCTTCAAAGATTTCAGGATAGCCCTGGACGCTATTATGCTGCTCATATCGGCCAATCATGATGTTTTAGGATGATCTATGTATTTCTAAGTACTTTTTTGTCCCACTGTATGTATCTATTCACTGCTACGAGTTAGAAGTTTTTTCTCTTTTGATAGTTTCTCTGATATCTTCTCTATGTATCGAGGAATATGTTTATCTGACTCAAGATCTCAAAATATGTATGTTCTCTCGGACTATCAGGATCTTCCTTTTTCAGGATGCTTTTGATATCTGCTGTCGGATCACTCTGGTTATCAGTCACAAGATTTTGATGAGCTCTCTGCTATGTAATATGATTGTTATATTCTCTTAATATAATCTATGATGATTTTCTCTTTTGAAAAAAAAATAGATCCTTAGAAAAATTGTCAAGAATTCCAGATAACAAATCTATCTGTAGTAAATATGGTCTAACCATTGATGATCCTTTGGTTAGAAAAAGGAAAGCCAAAAAGAGAGCCAAAAAGGAATATAAGCAGACTGCCAAATTCTATAGCAATAAAGATCGATCCTCAGGAAGAAAAGTCTCTCCAAGGACCAGAAAGGGACATTACAAGTATGTGCCTAGGACACATTACTATAAGCCTTTAGATATACACCTGCATACATCCAAACAAGAAAAATGGAATAAGCTAACATGTTGGCTTTGTGGCAAGACGGGGCATACATCCAACCGATGTCCAGTGGGTGAAGAATCAAAGAAAAACAGAGGTAAGAAAAATCAACCTCTGAAAAGACATGATAAAGCTGTCAAAATAGAGACCCAAACACATTCATCTCCAGACCCTTAATGGATGTGTTTGTCCAGTTTAATTTAAATTTAAAGTTTTGATGTTTTTAAGACTTCATTTAATTAGAGCATCTTGTAAATAGAAAATTATGAAAATAAGTTACCTATGTTAGAGTCTTAGACCTTGATATACATCACATTAAAAGACAAAAAAAACTAATAGTGTTACAAGCAAAGAATATTAAGTGAATAATTATTGGGTAGAATCTCTAGGCATCTTATTTCATTTCCGAGGAAGAGATGTTGACAAGTCTCTTAACTAGAATGATGAACTTGTAGTCATTATTGTATATAATTTTTTCAGTTATTTATGTTGAATTTAAGGTATTTAGTAAATTAATAAAGTGGATTATTATTATTATTTATGGATTATGTGGTGTGTTTTTAATTAAATAATAAATAATGGTGATGAATTAGTGTACATTAAATTTAAAGATAAATAAAAATTAAATTTAAATTATGCAAAGCAATAAATTATAAATATTCATAGGTTCAAATCTAGAATTCGGTAGAGTACTTACATCTCCATAGGTTTTAGAAGTCAAATCATTGTGCTTAGACTCTTTTGTCCCACAAACAAGAGAATCTCATACAACAATTTAGTATCTAGCTTGGTTATGATCTTAAAATTAAATTAATAATATTATTATAAAAATATAAATAAAATTGTTATTTTTTTTTAACACTTAATTTCCTACTTGTTAATTGGACTTGCTTTTGTGGGAAAGTCTTTGGACTACTGTTCATCAACTATACTTGTTATAGAAATGGTTATGTATTTGTTTTTATTTTTATATTTGTTTTTTGGGAAAGAAAACAGCATTTATGAGGATGGAATCATCGAAGATCCTAGAAGAACTAATTTGATTGGGGTTCATGAAGGACATCTAAGAACATTGTCGAAGCATATTGGCTTCGGTTAGGACCTTGATTAGCCAAAGTGAAAATATTCAATTCATATTAGTTACTGGAGACGCTTTATTGCTAATCAAATGATTAAACAACAAATCCCTCACGTCAGTCAATCATATTCATTTGCGCAATTTGCAAACATATCTTGTCAAAATGAAGTTGAATTCAAAAGCTAATCATTGATCTAAAATGGCAACCAACCTTGAACTTGAGACCCTAATAAAAAAATGAGGTTGTAGGCACACTCCAAATTTCTTAGATATGGTTTCAAACATTAATCCAAGGCCCAAGAGGCACATTACCCAAGAAAATAGCTAGCTACATCATGTGAATAAGGACCTGGTGTGGGTAGCCCGTTCCCCTTCTTAGCTTCATGAATGCGCAATCTATGTGCTGGAGGAATCCTGAAGCTATTTAGGATTATGGATGCTTTCTTCTGTGTATGGTTCTATCTAGATTTGGTAGATCTCTAAGCATGGTGGTGTATCATTGCAATAGATAGAGGAAGCGTGCATTTGTTGGTTTGTGGGATGTTTTTCCTTCATTCAAGTGTAAGGGCAAAGGCTTTTGGGAAATCAATTACTTGGGTCTTTTTTGTACTTTTGGCTCCTTTTGTTGCTTAAAGTGATTTGCATTAGTTTTATTTCATCTCATAGATACACTCATGTAATTATAGTCTTAGGTTAAAGACACTCTAGTTTTAATATGAGTATTGTTTATTTTCACTTTGCAACTAATTAGTCCCCTAGTTTTCTCAATGTAGAAATGGATATAGTCGTGAAGAAACAAATCAATGAAACAACAGATCCTTGATGACCACTACTGCTAAGCTAATAGAGTTAGAAAAATTCAATGAAACTCATAACGCCAATATGACGAGTCTCTTGCACTTGCAAAACCAATGGACTAACTCTCTAAAAATGGAATGCAATCATATTCCTATCCTATTCCTTTCCTCAAGTTTTTCAATAAAAAAAGAGGTTTGCACCTCGAGAGATTTGATCCCTATCGATGCTTGATAGATCTAGAGTTAAGATGGATCTAGGTCGGTTTCTAGTGGTTGTGAGGAATGATTTGGATCCTCTTTAGGTTGGTTTAATCACTGTAACTGACATGATGAACTTTGATGTAATGCTTCAATTTCTTATTTATTTATTATTATTATTATTATTATAATTTTATCTTATTTTATTTTGTTTTATTTTTATTTATTTATTTATTTTCAGTCAAAAACTCTACAATGTATCTTCAGAGGAAACTTGAGTACAAAATTCTTCTCCCATGGCCTTGTCCTAATATGCCAGCCAGGCTTTGGCACCTGAGACCCAGGGAGAAGCTTATTATAATCACCATTTACATTTATTTCTGTTAGGCCTAAAGGCCATACCATACTAACATCAAAACTAAAATACATAACCAAGAAAAGACACCTCTCAAGGAGGCTAGTTTGGTGGAAAATCAGGGGGTGGAACAAAGATGGCAGCTTGTTCATGCATATGGAAGTCGATGTGCTCGACTTGCACCTCCAGGGAGAGGAGATGCTCGTTGGCGGCAATGGTGGTGATGCATACTTTCCATATTGTCTAAGATTTCAGTTTGAGCATGTTGCACATCATTGATGTAGGCCACTAGCTCATTCTGTTCCTCGTAGTGCTAGTCCCTCATGTTGATATTAAGTTGTATATAGTGTAGTTGATTATCGATTGAGTCCAGGGTGGCTGGAGAAACAATTCGTTCCGGGGAGCGGGCCAACAAATTGTCCACCATTGCTACAAAGTCTAGACTTGTATCTGAAGAGGACTAGTTGTCAGAATCATTGGATTGACGACCTTCAGGGTGAGGAGCCCCTCCCACATGCCATCGACGACCCCTATGACGGGTCATACTATCAAAATGAAAAATGACTAACCTGAACCATGTGCACAGGCCCGAGCCCGCAAGGCTTCTCGCTGAACCTAAAAATGGTGCTCAAAGGAAAGAAAAACCAAATAGGAATAGGTAGGGGAGAGGGAAAATCGATACTATAAATTACCATCGCAAACCCAAGGACGCAGGCTGTCAAGCGCCTGCTATCTTTTATGCTGCCTCCCAACCTTTGCACACAAACCTTGCTCCAGAGGAGAGCAGTTAGATTTGCTTGAAACTTTGACCCTGGGGAGCAAATAGAGACCAAGAGACCGAGCATCAGAATGTCAACATCCTCAGATTTATTTTGACATTGTCCCTCTCCAAATTCCTAGTAGAAAGAGAGCCACGACTGAGCCATTTCCTCTCGCCAAAATAAGAAACCAGAGAAGAGGAGGCAAGCACTTCGGTCAGAGAGCTTATCCTCGGTTGTCAGCAATGTACCAGGATCCCACGGGTCGGCTCAGAGAGGAGGCATGCCGCAAGCCAACTCAAACCATTCCTCCTCCCCCTCTCTAGCCCAGAGCCATGTATATTGTTGGGCGCTCCAGATCTCGAACCTCCAATACACAATACGCCAAACCTTCATTGCCCACTACAACTTACTATGCAGAACTCAAGGGATACATGGTTTATAATACCGATTCCCATGAACGAAGAGTTCGCATGCCAGGCATTGACACCTATGCCTACCACCATAATGAAATTTAAACATATGGCTTTGAGTGCGTGGATGTTATGCGTGCATCATACACTAACCTATCCACCCGTCTATCCATCGATCCGTCAACCCCATTGGGGAGGCTTCAAAACTTTTTGTTGAAAGTGAACGTGTATTTATATATTTTGATGAAATAAACCTGTAGTTATATATTTTATTATGAAAGAGGAGTAAATGGTAAAAAACATAGAAAATTTGATTTTGTGCTACCTATTTGGATTGCTTTTATGTTAATCTTTAGAGTAGTATTCATGAATTATGATTACTTGTTATAGGAATCCTAATGTTTATTTATTATTTTTTCAAAAAATAATATTTGTATTAAAAGTAAGTTACAACCTAGGGTAGAAGGTGGGGTTGGGATCATCCAAGATCTTGGAGGAACCAATTTTCTTGGGGTCTAGGAAGGACAGTTAATAACATTACGGAGGCATATTCACTCTGGTTAATACTTTTCTTAGCTAAGAGTGAAAATATTCAATCCCTATTTTTTATTGGATACTTGTTGTGCTAATCAAAGTATTAAACGACACAACCTTCACAGTTGTCAATCATATTTTCTTTTTGATTTGAAGAGTCACTCGCATGTCTCCCCAATATGAAAAAATCTCATTCTTTCATGTCAAAAGGGAGTTGAATTCAGAAGTTAATCGTTTGTCTAAAATTGCATCCAACCTTGTGACTTGGGACCCCAATAAAAAATAGGGTTGTAGGCACACTCCAAATTCTTTAGATATGGTTTCAAACATTAACCCAAGCCTGAGGCACGAGAGGCTCATTATGCTCAAAAATAACTTGTTTCATCGTGTGAATAAGGCTGGGGCGTGGGAAATCCATTTCCCTTTCTCACTTCAAGTAGCTCCGCTCGTGGTTAATCTATGTATTGGATGTAATTCCCATAAGTTTTTTGGAATTATGGATGCTTTCTTTTGTATATGGGTCTATTCAGATTTGGTAGAGCTATATACATGGTGGTGTATCATTGCAACCTATAAAAGAGGTGGCCAATTGTTGGTTTATGGGTCATGTCTCCTTCATTCAAGCTCACGTAGGTATGTCCCATTCAAAGGATTTTTGGAAATCAAATACTCAGATCCCCTTTCTACTTCTGCTCCTTTTCATGGCTTTAAGTGGTCCATTGATTGAATTTGTTTCATCCCATATATACAATTATGTGATTCCAGCCTTGGGTGAGAGGCACTCTAGTTTGAATCCAAGTATTGTTTAGTTTCAATTTGCAACCAATCACTCCCATAGTTTTCTTTATTATGGGTTATGTTCATTAGATAGGGTAGAGATGGATATGGCATGTTAATTTTCTTACCCCTAGCAATCAGGTAATTAATTCCGAGCAGAATTACATCTAATGAATAAAAACACAACTAGGGTATTAACAACATTAAATAAAATGAAAGAAAATTTACCAATATCAATCACATAAATGACACACATATTCTACCCAATCACAGTTCTTCATTAAACTTCTAAACTTATTTGGGCTCCTATCCTAGGATAACAACATTATTGGAAAATTCAAAGTGGCAGCTTATTAAACCAATTTTCTTTAACCTTAATAATTGATTGTGAACTTAGCTAGTCTTTTTGTGTTCTTTGTTTAGATATTTTCATCAAACAAATATCAAGACCATAAACATCAAGAATAGAGGACACAAAAATTAGGCTCTTAGCTAGGGAAAAAATCCTCGAAAGGGAACCCATAAAACTCTTATCTTCTTATAGATTCTACTTCAAATAAGACAGAAAAAACCCAAACCCTAGACCAAGTCCTTCTCCAAGTACCAAGTCATTCCTTTCATGAATTCCTTCCTTGATCCAAGACTAACCAACTTTTGACTGCAACTTCAACCTCCCAGCTTCAAGACTACTTCTTCGACCTGCAAATTCGGCCTTGTAAGAGCTGCAAAAACCCTAATCGAGCTTCCTCTTGAGATATTCCTTGAGAAGGACAACTCCTTCCAAGGTCAACGAGGGCAAGACAAAGTATTCTTCCTTCCAGCAACAAGATATTGTACTTCGTCCTACTACAACCCAGTCTTGCAAATTCGGCTCCTCTTAGATGTTGTTGAAACCCTAATCCTTTGCATGTGCGAGAGAGATTGAGCCCAAAATAATATTTTTTTCCTTCCTTTAATATTGTAGACATTTACTTTCTTCTTATTCTACTTCCCTACGACATATCTAACTTCCTTCTTGAGATCGAACTCGTGAGTGAGTGGATGCTAAATGAGGTCAAACTTCTCCTTTATATAGCCTTTCCAAGGGGGAAAAATTCCATCCTTTAGGCCGACTTGAAGCTGTCAGGGCCGAATTGTAATTTTGGAGTTTCCATGACTTTCTAGAATCAAAATAAATTATTTTCCTAATTACATTATGGCCGAAAGGGTCTTATAAACATGATGTTGAATCCTTTGTCTCATGACAATAAATCCTTAGACCTAAGAAACACCAGAAGCACGAAGAACATGATTTTACCTAGAAGGCCATAAAAAATGAGCATGAAACCCATGCTTTAAAAAAATAACTTTTTATTTTCTTCTTTTGTTTGTTATATAGGATAAATATTGAAATGAATACTTTTAGCGCTTGAGATTTCACCCTAGGCTGAGGAAGGTAAACCTTCAAGGCAACATCAAACCATTTCACCTCGTAGCTAGCCCTACGGGGTATGAGAAGGCTCTCTCCGGTCAATCTCAGTAAAATATTCAATGGACAGAGATGACCAATACAGTGACACTGATATTAGGCTAGTAAACTGATTAAAAGGAGGGTTGATTTAAAGTTTTTGGCTTTTTGGTGGCAATTGGAGGGAGTGCAATTCAGGGGGTGGGGATTGAGCTCAGTTTTTGCAGGAGGGTCTTTGGGGCAAGGAAGGAGTTTGTGCTGATGCCTTAAGCTGAGATGGATGATCAAGGAAGAAAGAGAGGGAGCTAAACAGGGCAAACAATGACTTTGAATCCTCTTTAGATAGTGGAAAACATAAATATTAAACAAAATTGAAAGCTGAGCATGGCATGCATGAATTCAAACTTTATCACTTCTTTTGTTTAATTAACAGCAATAGAATAAGAGATGGAACACATAAATACACTTACAATGACAAGTGGGAAACACACCATCAACACAATAATCCACAAGAATCCACAATGATGTCTGCAAAACCCTAGCCTTCCTTTTCCTCAAATTGCAGAGATACAAGTAAAATATACAATAGAGCTTCTCCCTCAAGAGTCCAACCATGAAAATGAGCAAGAGAAGGCATAATATAGATCATCTAACTCCTTTCCCCACCTCTAGGGGTCGAGCTCAGCTTCCTAGGAGCTATTTCAACTAATTCTAAACTGAGCACTAGATAATAGGCAGTCAAAACAACTTGCCTCTAAAACTTAGGTAACCCATCCATGCATTTAATATTCACTATTTACATCAAGGAAACTTCTAGAAGTGTTAAAGGAGAGTAAATGTATCCATGTGCCATGAAAATTATCCAAAAATCCATCATTTACAAGCATTAAGAGTCAACCATAGTAAAAATTGAGTTTTGCAGACCGAAATGGTCAAACTGGCAAAATTTCCCTGAGTGGTCGCGCCCCTCCCTTGGAGTGGTCACGCACATTGGCAGCTGTGTTTGAAGGCCTTCCTGGTGTCCAAATCAGGTGCAAGATAGCTTGTTGGAAAGGTCTGTGAGTCTACTTTCCAACCCAACTAGAATTTCTGAATTTGGAGTTGATTTGCCCCCTAAAAAGTCATTTCTCCCAATGCAGCTTTCTGCAACTCAAAAAAGGGGCAGAAAGTCAAAATTTGCATGTATTTTGAGCTTTTGGAGGCCCAAATCTCCATAAAAATTTGACCCCATGCATAGGCAAGTGTATTTTTGCATGAAAATTCCAAAAATGCAAAGTTTTTCTCATTCTGAGCTGTCCCCCCGAGTGGTCGCGCGCGGGGTGAGACCACTCCAATGACCAAAACCTGTAAAATTCTAAAAAATGCCAAAAATGGGCCAAAACTTCCAAAAATTTTTGTGCTTGATGCTGTGATGAAGCTAATGAGTGTCATGATGGGTGAGAGAAGCCTCAGCCAAGATGCGGAGTGGGTTGGCCTTCTTCTTCCTCCCAAGGGCCTCGGTCAACCTTCTTTGGACTATTTTCAACTTTGCTTTACAAACATGCATCCTGGCCCAATAGTGGTTTTTCATGTTCCTCAGCAGCCTCGTGTCTTGGTTGGCCTTCGTCAACAGCCTCTCCAAATGTGCATTGACCCGGATAAGCATGGACTCCCGGTCAGCAGGCAATGGGTCACCGGGCCTCCTACGGTTCAAAGTTCGATCACTGCGGATCCTCCATAGCTCATCAAGTTCTTTTTCTTCTTCTAATTGTTTGGTGTGCTGTTCTAGATAAGTGATGGTCCATTGAGCCATTTGGAGCTTTTGCTGCAACACGAGGTTCTCCTCCTCTCTCTGCCTGATAATCTCATAAAAATCTGAAGAAGGAGATCGGGCATCACGACCAATGAAATCATCATGTGTATCACCAGCTCTCTCATCCTCAATCATGGGCTGCTTGCCCTCCCGTACTGCCTCTGCTGATGAAGAATACGAGGCCCCTTCCACCTGGTGTGGAGATAACACTCGCTGATCTGAAGAAGATGACGAGACCCCTTCCACCTGCTGTGGAGAAAATACTCGTCGAGCTGCTGCAAATAAGGTCCTAGGACCTCTCTGATAGGTGACCCGAGGTGAAGAAGCCACATGTCTCGGAACAATAATCTCGGGCTGGTGTGATGGACCTCCCGTCTCATGAATGACCTCTGGCTCTGGCTGTGGCTGTGGTGGCACTGTAAAAACCTCATGAGAAATGAAGTCTGCCCATGGAATGCCCTGCTGACTCAACTGATGGGAAACAATGAGCTGAATGAGACCATGATGGCACAAACTCCTGTACTGCTGAGCTGGGGACTGCCTCTGAAACACGGACACCATCCTCTGAATATCCTGGAAGAAGTAAACCGGGATGTTCATCATCCTCACTCAGGTAAAGTGCATCAACAGGCGAATGTGACAAGCAAAGACTCGTGAAAACCTTCCCTCACATGTGAAATAATGCATGATAAGCCGCATGATCGGAGCATACTCCTCTTGGAGGAATCTGAAAGGAAAGTTCCCTGACAAGTTATGTACGAATGCTGACCTGACATATGGCTCAAAATAAACAAAATCCAGCCATTTGCGCTTTGGCCACACCTCACCCACATTGGGTATCCTGGTAGCCTCTGAAATCATCTCAGGAGAAAACACAAAATTCACCCCTGCAAGAGTAACCTGCCCATCATGAAGGCGCAAAACAAATAGCCGGGCCAACTCCCTGTGGTACTGAATCTGGGCAAGCCTCTCGCAAAACTGGAAACATGACATGTACTTGAAACAAGTCACTGCCAATGGGCAAGCCTGTAATTCTGCTAAAGATGTGGGCTCTTCTCTCCTATGATGACCACCTTTGCCACCCCTACGAGGCCTCTGCTGTGCCTCAACCTCCGTAGAAGAAGACCGGTCATCACCTTGCTCATTAGTTTTAGTGGTTGACATGGTGTTATTGAGCAAGGTGGAGAAAATAGGCAAAGTTGACTACTGCCCTGCTTGCAAAATGCTGAGAAGTATGTTGTTTTCAAGGGGAAAAACCATGAGGTAAATGTTAGGGGAGGGATTTTATCATAAGGAATGGGAAAATATATAAAAACAGGGAACTTTTAAGGAATAATTCACACAATGTCAAACATGTTATCCCATCTCTCATCATTGGGAAATCATTTGCAAAGACATATCTTTATTAGGGAAAACATGTAATAGGGTCACCAAGGGAAAGGACAATACAATTTTCAACAGGGGGTAAAGGATAGCATGATTACAGGGGTATAGGGCAACAATGATAACTAGCATCAACAACTTGCTTTTTAATTATGTCATTTGACTGTACATTTTGAAGCATACTCTGTTTTTCCAAGGGACTGATATGCTTTTGATGCTAAGGGGCAATAAGGGATTAATTTGCATTTGTCATAAGGGGAGGGGAAAGGCTTTATTTGACAGATTCAAAGAAAAAGGAGATGTATTGCATCTAGGGGAATAGAAGGAAAAACAATACATAGGTTTGGGTCTGAAAACACAGCAACCTTCCTTTACAAACAGTATTTCAAAGCAACCTGTCCTTTAACAAATAGGTACAACTGTATTTACTTTGTTTTTGTTATGAATAACAGCCTCCTTTTCACTGCTTTTATGAGGACTATACACAGCAATAAGTTTCTTTTGTCTTTGCAATAACTTGGCTACACATAGTAATCTTTTTCTCTGTTTTTTTTTTTTTTTTTTTTGTATTTTTGTTTTATTATTGCAATTGCTCTTTAATTTTCACATCACTATTTGATCTTTGCTGTGGTTTTACATATTTTTATAATGATATTGCTATGGGGGAATGAATTAGGGTTTTGGGACAGATTTGTATAGAGAGTTTAGGGTTTAGGGATGCATATGAGAGGGATTAGGGTTTTAGGTGTAGGGAATGGGGAATTGAGATTCATTCTTTGCAAAAGAGATGAGATTGAGACACATGATGACAAGTGTAAATCTAATAGGAGCAATGGAGGGAATAAAAAGGAACTAAAAACCTTGAAATCAAACATAACCCTAGCAAAATTGCCTACAAGAACAAGCAATCACTTAACCTATTTCTCTTCATAATTTTGATGATAAAAATGCACAAACACAAGCTCATCATCCTTATTTTCAACATTTAAAACATTTGAGAGGCCTACCTCGAGCAATTTACAAGTCACAAGGCGATTTGAGTGAATTTGGGCCGGTTCTGCAAGTTACAGCTCGAGTGGTTGCGCGCAGGGTTGGAGTGGTCGCGCACAGCTCGAGTGGTCGCGCCAGTGTAAAATTTGCACTGCGGAGGAGGGCTCGAGTGGTCGCACACAACCCAGGTGGTCGCGCACACTGCCCGAGTGGTCGCGCACCAGAGAAACTCTCCAATTTCACTGCAATTCGACCTTCTTCACTATTTCGCCCTCTTGCTCCTCTTTGTTAGCTCATAGAGGCATAATGAGATGTTTAGAGGGAAATTTAGCTCTTGTAGGTTGAATTTGAAAAAATTAAATCACAAAACCCACTTTCTAATGTTCTATTTTGGCATTCACTTTAACACTGTTTCTTGAGTTGTTTTGTCCTGAATTTAGCTTTTGAGGCACTTTAACTCCGTTCTTTTTGCAGGTTGACCATCTGATGGACTCTGGCGAGGAGACCAGGGTTATTGCCGACATTTTGAAAATTTTTGAAATTTTCCTCATTTTTTTGCAAATATTACATGACCTTGGGTTTAAAAACAGGGTTTTTAAATCCAAGGTATAAATGATCTATACCCGATGAAAAATATCAATGGAACATATGTACATACCTCCTTCTGGCTTGTTGGGCACTCATGGACCTTTGACTCATGACCTTGCAGTGATTTTTGACCAAAACCCTAGACCTAAGACTTGGGACTTCAAGACAAAACAAAAAAAATATGACACAAGCTTAATACCTGACATGACTTGATCCAACAAAGCCTAGAAGGGGACAAGGACCAGCTCCTTCATCAGTTTTATGGCATGCCTAACGGGATACAAAACTGACACTGATGAGACACCTACCTATGCATATGCAAAGAGCTTTTGATCACTGATGGAGGGCTTTCAAGACCGACACTAACATTGGCTCCAATGGGGATGGTATCTCCTTGGAGGTACCAAGAACCTTAGACGTCTGGGAGAGCAGACCAGTGCTTGCAACCATTGGGCGATGGAGTCATTATTTACACCTTTGACACAAAACTTTGACACATTTATTGAATGAAAACTTGATTGAAACTTAACTGAAGCTTGACTCAAACCGACTCAATGGCAAACTGAAATAACTTGAAAAAACTCACTCAATAGACCAAAGACAAATGACTCATGACTGACTTAACTAAAACAAGAGAAGGGCAACATTCCATCAAGATGTGAAATCATGATGACAACCACCGGTGTTTCTTACAAGACTATATACATCAAACTATATCATAATGCCAATGCAACCAATCAAGCAAATGCCTTCTTGACTGATTCTCCCAATCAGATCTCATGATCAACAATAGATACTGGTAACCGGGCATCCAAAAACATAGCTGACCATGATCTCCTTCATCACTGAACACTGCAATAAACACTATCACTGCTGGTTGCAACAAACTTACTAGAGGATCGTGAAAAACATGAAGAGTTGCCACTGCCACCTCCTGCTGAAAGAACAAGGTGTCTTTTGTTTCAATTTCTGATCTGCCTTCCTCATGTGCTTCGGTGAAAGTATGCTCATGGGCTTCAAAAAACTCTGAACAAGTAGATGAGCAAATCTCTTCTTGGAAAAACATTTCAGCACATGAAACATATGAAGAATCTGAATGGAAATCCTGAATGCTATGATCTTCTATGGTGTGAATGTGTTGTAGGTCATCTTCATATGATATCACAACCAAATTATCAAGTTCCTTATTACATTCTTCAATCATAAGGAAAGAAACTTCAGCTGATTCTTGAAGTGCAAAAACGACATTTCTATCATCTACCACAACTTCATCCAAAGGAACTGTTTCACTTACTTGAATGAAGATGTCATCTTGCTTTTCATGAACTGACTGAATTACCTCCTCATGAAGACTTGGTTCTAATGACAGACTGGCAGCATGACTGAGAACATTTGAATCCATACTGCTGTCTATGATCTCAACAACAAAACTCTCCTTTTCAGGATTCGGCACAAGGTATTCTTGGTCATCATGATCTGAATGTAGAACTGAAGTAGCTGTCCCCTCTTCTTCAATCTGCATGCTTTCTTCTTCTGTGGGCAGATCTGAAATGAGATTTTCTCTTTCATCAATTTCAGCCATATGGCCATCTTCAACTTGCTGATCTGCGTTAACTTGAGCCGGAACAAGACCTCTCAAAAGTAGATCTATCTCATCTTCAGATAGAGGAGATAATACCTTTTGTTTTCTTTTGTTCACACAGTGAGTGTCTTCATTGATTTCAAGTGAAGGAGTATACAGATTTTCCTCATACTGTTGATCCATTTCATGCAATTCCTGTTGACTGTCAAGATGCAAAATTGTTTCATTTCCCACCGTACTAAGATCTTGGTCCTGCTGCAAATTTTCATGATCATCTCTATGGGAATCCACTAGGTTCTCTTCATGTTGCTGAAATGGATTCTCATACAGAGCCTCCATGATCTCAACGTCCATAAAATTATCATCTTCATAATACTTCTCAAGGCTTTCAATAAAATTATGTACATGGCTACAACAGTTCTGAACTAAAATCAAAGATGGATATGATTCTTTATACTTTTCAAAGAACACGGTATGAAAATCCCTTAAACAATAAATTGAAGCAGATGGCAAACTTTCATACCAGAATCGGGCTTCATCTTCCAGAGTAGCCATAAAAATTTTCATCAAACAGTCCTCAGGAAAATTGATCTTTAACTTGCGAACATGCATATGAAATCTAATCAAATGTAAAGCAGCATCCTTCTTACCATCAGCGTTAAATGTGGGCAGATTCCTTGACCAATCTACCTTGGGCATCTTATTCGGAAAACCTGGAATGTGATCTCGGCTCAAGGGAGCATATCTTCTTGCAATCTGATCCATCTTGAGAAATCTCAAAGCTACTGATCTCTCTGCAGTGAAGTCACCATGAAGCATAGGTTGCTGGATTCTTCAGTGAAAGGAGTCGCCAGTGAATGATTTCAGCCTTGTCAGTGTCTGATCGTTGTCCACTATCAACAATCAGATCTAAACTTGATACATGTACTGGGGTGAAATGCAAATGAAGTGTTGTATTCACAAGCTCACGGAGATTGACTGAAGCAACGTTTATCTACTTCCGCTTATGCAAAGCAAAAGCGTTTCGAAGGCTACTTGGCATAACTTCAGGCTCCGTCTAAGACTTATGAAACGAACACATCAACACACAAACAAGTTTGTTCTCCCCAGTATGGTCGCCACTATGTTAGCGCTTGAGATTTCACCCTAGGCTGAGGAAGGTAAACCTTCAAGGCAACATCAAACCATTTCACCTCGTAGCTAGCCCTACGGGGTATGAGAAGGCTCTCTCCGGTCAATCTCAGTAAAATATTCAATGGACAGAGATGACCAATACAGTGACACTGATATTAGGCTAGTAAACTGATTAAAAGGAGGGTTGATTTAAAGTTTTTGGCTTTTTGGTGGCAATTGGAGGGAGTGCAATTCAGGGGGTGGGGATTGAGCTCAGTTTTTGCAGGAGGGTCTTTGGGGCAAGGAAGGAGTTTGTGCTGATGCCTTAAGCTGAGATGGATGATCAAGGAAGAAAGAGAGGGAGCTAAACAGGGCAAACAATGACTTTGAATCCTCTTTAGATAGTGGAAAACATAAATATTAAACAAAATTGAAAGCTGAGCATGGCATGCATGAATTCAAACTTTATCACTTCTTTTGTTTAATTAACAGCAATAGAATAAGAGATGGAACACATAAATACACTTACAATGACAAGTGGGAAACACACCATCAACACAATAATCCACAAGAATCCACAATGATGTCTGCAAAACCCTAGCCTTCCTTTTCCTCAAATTGCAGAGATACAAGTAAAATATACAATAGAGCTTCTCCCTCAAGAGTCCAACCATGAAAATGAGCAAGAGAAGGCATAATATAGATCATCTAACTCCTTTCCCCACCTCTAGGGGTCGAGCTCAGCTTCCTAGGAGCTATTTCAACTAATTCTAAACTGAGCACTAGATAATAGGCAGTCAAAACAACTTGCCTCTAAAACTTAGGTAACCCATCCATGCATTTAATATTCACTATTTACATCAAGGAAACTTCTAGAAGTGTTAAAGGAGAGTAAATGTATCCATGTGCCATGAAAATTATCCAAAAATCCATCATTTACAAGCATTAAGAGTCAACCATAGTAAAAATTGAGTTTTGCAGACCGAAATGGTCAAACTGGCAAAATTTCCCTGAGTGGTCGCGCCCCTCCCTTGGAGTGGTCACGCACATTGGCAGCTGTGTTTGAAGGCCTTCCTGGTGTCCAAATCAGGTGCAAGATAGCTTGTTGGAAAGGTCTGTGAGTCTACTTTCCAACCCAACTAGAATTTCTGAATTTGGAGTTGATTTGCCCCCTAAAAAGTCATTTCTCCCAATGCAGCTTTCTGCAACTCAAAAAAGGGGCAGAAAGTCAAAATTTGCATGTATTTTGAGCTTTTGGAGGCCCAAATCTCCATAAAAATTTGACCCCATGCATAGGCAAGTGTATTTTTGCATGAAAATTCCAAAAATGCAAAGTTTTTCTCATTCTGAGCTGTCCCCCCGAGTGGTCGCGCGCGGGGTGAGACCACTCCAATGACCAAAACCTGTAAAATTCTAAAAAATGCCAAAAATGGGCCAAAACTTCCAAAAATTTTTGTGCTTGATGCTGTGATGAAGCTAATGAGTGTCATGATGGGTGAGAGAAGCCTCAGCCAAGATGCGGAGTGGGTTGGCCTTCTTCTTCCTCCCAAGGGCCTCGGTCAACCTTCTTTGGACTATTTTCAACTTTGCTTTACAAACATGCATCCTGGCCCAATAGTGGTTTTTCATGTTCCTCAGCAGCCTCGTGTCTTGGTTGGCCTTCGTCAACAGCCTCTCCAAATGTGCATTGACCCGGATAAGCATGGACTCCCGGTCAGCAGGCAATGGGTCACCGGGCCTCCTACGGTTCAAAGTTCGATCACTGCGGATCCTCCATAGCTCATCAAGTTCTTTTTCTTCTTCTAATTGTTTGGTGTGCTGTTCTAGATAAGTGATGGTCCATTGAGCCATTTGGAGCTTTTGCTGCAACACGAGGTTCTCCTCCTCTCTCTGCCTGATAATCTCATAAAAATCTGAAGAAGGAGATCGGGCATCACGACCAATGAAATCATCATGTGTATCACCAGCTCTCTCATCCTCAATCATGGGCTGCTTGCCCTCCCGTACTGCCTCTGCTGATGAAGAATGCGAGGCCCCTTCCACCTGGTGTGGAGATAACACTCGCTGATCTGAAGAAGATGACGAGACCCCTTCCACCTGCTGTGGAGAAAATACTCGTCGAGCTGCTGCAAATAAGGTCCTAGGACCTCTCTGATAGGTGACCCGAGGTGAAGAAGCCACATGTCTCGGAACAATAATCTCGGGCTGGTGTGATGGACCTCCCGTCTCATGAATGACCTCTGGCTCTGGCTGTGGCTGTGGTGGCACTGTAAAAACCTCATGAGAAATGAAGTCTGCCCATGGAATGCCCTGCTGACTCAACTGATGGGAAACAATGAGCTGAATGAGACCATGATGGCACAAACTCCTGTACTGCTGAGCTGGGGACTGCCTCTGAAACACGGACACCATCCTCTGAATATCCTGGAAGAAGTAAACCGGGATGTTCATCATCCTCACTCGGGTAAAGTGCATCAACAGGCGAATGTGACAAGCAAAGACTCGTGAAAACCTTCCCTCACATGTGAAATAATGCATGATAAGCCGCATGATCGGAGCATACTCCTCTTGGAGGAATCTGAAAGGAAAGTTCCCTGACAAGTTATGTACGAATGCTGACCTGACATATGGCTCAAAATAAACAAAATCCAGCCATTTGCGCTTTGGCCACACCTCACCCACATTGGGTATCCTGGTAGCCTCTGAAATCATCTCAGGAGAAAACACAAAATTCACCCCTGCAAGAGTAACCTGCCCATCATGAAGGCGCAAAACAAATAGCCGGGCCAACTCCCTGTGGTACTGAATCTGGGCAAGCCTCTCGCAAAACTGGAAACATGACATGTACTTGAAACAAGTCACTGCCAATGGGCAAGCCTGTAATTCTGCTAAAGATGTGGGCTCTTCTCTCCTATGATGACCACCTTTGCCACCCCTACGAGGCCTCTGCTGTGCCTCAACCTCCGTAGAAGAAGACCGGTCATCACCTTGCTCATTAGTTTCAGTGGTTGACATGGTGTTATTGAGCAAGGTGGAGAAAATAGGCAAAGTTGACTACTGCCCTGCTTGCAAAATGCTGAGAAGTATGTTGTTTTCAAGGGGAAAAACCATGAGGTAAATGTTAGGGGAGGGATTTTATCATAAGGAATGGGAAAATATATAAAAACAGGGAACTTTTAAGGAATAATTCACACAATGTCAAACATGTTATCCCATCTCTCATCATTGGGAAATCATTTGCAAAGACATATCTTTATTAGGGAAAACATGTAATAGGGTCACCAAGGGAAAGGACAATACAATTTTCAACAGGGGGTAAAGGATAGCATGATTACAGGGGTATAGGGCAACAATGATAACTAGCATCAACAACTTGCTTTTTAATTATGTCATTTGACTGTACATTTTGAAGCATACTCTGTTTTTCCAAGGGACTGATATGCTTTTGATGCTAAGAGGCAATAAGGGATTAATTTGCATTTGTCATAAGGGGAGGGGAAAGGCTTTATTTGACAGATTCAAAGAAAAAGGAGATGTATTGCATCTAGGGGAATAGAAGGAAAAACAATACATAGGTTTGGGTCTGAAAACACAGCAACCTTCCTTTACAAACAGTATTTCAAAGCAACCTGTCCTTTAACAAATAGGTACAACTGTATTTACTTTGTTTTTGTTATGAATAACAGCCTCCTTTTCACTGCTTTTATGAGGACTATACACAGCAATAAGTTTCTTTTGTCTTTGCAATAACTTGGCTACACATAGTAATCTTTTTCTCTGTTTTTTTTTTTTTTTTTTTTTGTATTTTTGTTTTATTATTGCAATTGCTCTTTAATTTTCACATCACTATTTGATCTTTGCTGTGGTTTTACATATTTTTATAATGATATTGCTATGGGGGAATGAATTAGGGTTTTGGGACAGATTTGTATAGAGAGTTTAGGGTTTAGGGATGCATATGAGAGGGATTAGGGTTTTAGGTGTAGGGAATGGGGAATTGAGATTCATTCTTTGCAAAAGAGATGAGATTGAGACACATGATGACAAGTGTAAATCTAATAGGAGCAATGGAGGGAATAAAAAGGAACTAAAAACCTTGAAATCAAACATAACCCTAGCAAAATTGCCTACAAGAACAAGCAATCACTTAACCTATTTCTCTTCATAATTTTGATGATAAAAATGCACAAACACAAGCTCATCATCCTTATTTTCAACATTTAAAACATTTGAGAGGCCTACCTCGAGCAATTTACAAGTCACAAGGCGATTTGAGTGAATTTGGGCCGGTTCTGCAAGTTACAGCTCGAGTGGTTGCGCGCAGGGTTGGAGTGGTCGCGCACAGCTCGAGTGGTCGCGCCAGTGTAAAATTTGCACTGCGGAGGAGGGCTCGAGTGGTCGCACACAACCCAGGTGGTCGCGCACACTGCCCGAGTGGTCGCGCACCAGAGAAACTCTCCAATTTCACTGCAATTCGACCTTCTTCACTATTTCGCCCTCTTGCTCCTCTTTGTTAGCTCATAGAGGCATAATGAGATGTTTAGAGGGAAATTTAGCTCTTGTAGGTTGAATTTGAAAAAATTAAATCACAAAACCCACTTTCTAATGTTCTATTTTGGCATTCACTTTAACACTGTTTCTTGAGTTGTTTTGTCCTGAATTTAGCTTTTGAGGCACTTTAACTCCGTTCTTTTTGCAGGTTGACCATCTGATGGACTCTGGCGAGGAGACCAGGGTTATTGCCGACATTTTGAAAATTTTTGAAATTTTCCTCATTTTTTTGCAAATATTACATGACCTTGGGTTTAAAAACAGGGTTTTTAAATCCAAGGTATAAATGATCTATACCCGATGAAAAATATCAATGGAACATATGTACATACCTCCTTCTGGCTTGTTGGGCACTCATGGACCTTTGACTCATGACCTTGCAGTGATTTTTGACCAAAACCCTAGACCTAAGACTTGGGACTTCAAGACAAAACAAAAAAAATATGACACAAGCTTAATACCTGACATGACTTGATCCAACAAAGCCTAGAAGGGGACAAGGACCAGCTCCTTCATCAGTTTTATGGCATGCCTAACGGGATACAAAACTGACACTGATGAGACACCTACCTATGCATATGCAAAGAGCTTTTGATCACTGATGGAGGGCTTTCAAGACCGACACTAACATTGGCTCCAATGGGGATGGTATCTCCTTGGAGGTACCAAGAACCTTAGACGTCTGGGAGAGCAGACCAGTGCTTGCAACCATTGGGCGATGGAGTCATTATTTACACCTTTGACACAAAACTTTGACACATTTATTGAATGAAAACTTGATTGAAACTTAACTGAAGCTTGACTCAAACCGACTCAATGGCAAACTGAAATAACTTGAAAAAACTCACTCAATAGACCAAAGACAAATGACTCATGACTGACTTAACTAAAACAAGAGAAGGGCAACATTCCATCAAGATGTGAAATCATGATGACAACCACCGGTGTTTCTTACAAGACTATATACATCAAACTATATCATAATGCCAATGCAACCAATCAAGCAAATGCCTTCTTGACTGATTCTCCCAATCAGATCTCATGATCAACAATAGATACTGGTAACCGGGCATCCAAAAACATAGCTGACCATGATCTCCTTCATCACTGAACACTGCAATAAACACTATCACTGCTGGTTGCAACAAACTTACTAGAGGATCGTGAAAAACATGAAGAGTTGCCACTGCCACCTCCTGCTGAAAGAACAAGGTGTCTTTTGTTTCAATTTCTGATCTGCCTTCCTCATGTGCTTCGGTGAAAGTATGCTCATGGGCTTCAAAAAACTCTGAACAAGTAGATGAGCAAATCTCTTCTTGGAAAAACATTTCAGCACATGAAACATATGAAGAATCTGAATGGAAATCCTGAATGCTATGATCTTCTATGGTGTGAATGTGCTGTAGGTCATCTTCATATGATATCACAACCAAATTATCAAGTTCCTTATTACATTCTTCAATCATAAGGAAAGAAACTTCAGCTGATTCTTGAAGTGCAAAAACGACATTTCTATCATCTACCACAACTTCATCCAAAGGAACTGTTTCACTTACTTGAATGAAGATGTCATCTTGCTTTTCATGAACTGACTGAATTACCTCCTCATGAAGACTTGGTTCTAATGACAGACTGGCAGCACGACTGAGAACATTTGAATCCATACCGCTGTCTATGATCTCAACAACAAAACTCTCCTTTTCAGGATTCGGCACAAGGTATTCTTGGTCATCATGATCTGAATGTAGAACTGAAGTAGCTGTCCCCTCTTCTTCAATCTGCATGCTTTCTTCTTCTGTGGGCAGATCTGAAATAAGATTTTCTCTTTCATCAATTTCAGCCATATGGCCATCTTCAACCTGCTGATCTGCGTTAACTTGAGCCGGAACAAGACCTCTCAAAAGTAGATCTATCTCATCTTCAGATAGAGGAGATAATACCTTTTGTTTTCTTTTGTTCACACAGTGAGTGTCTTCATTGATTTCAAGTGAAGGAGTATACAGATTTTCCTCATACTGTTGATCCATTTCATGCAATTCCTGTTGACTGTCAAGATGCAAAATTGTTTCATTTCCCATTGTACTAAGATCTTGGTCCTGCTGCAAATTTTCATGATCATCTCTATGGGAACCCACTAGGTTCTCTTCATGTTGCTGAAATGGATTCTCATACAGAGCCTCCATGATCTCAACGTCCATAAAATTATCATCTTCATAATACTTCTCAAGGCTTTCAATAAAATTATGTACATGGCTACACCAGTTCTGAACTAAAATCAAAGATGGATATGATTCTTTATACTTTTCAAAGAACACGGTATGAAAATCCCTTAAACAATAAATTGAAGCAGATGGCAAACTTTCATACCAGAATCGGGCTTCATCTTCCAGAGTAGCCATAAAAATTTTCATCAAACAGTCCTCAGGAAAATTGATCTTTAACTTGCGAACATGCATATGAAATCTAATCAAATGTAAAGCAGCATCCTTCTTACCATCAGCGTTAAATGTGGGCAGATTCCTTGACCAATCTACCTTGGGCATCTTATTCGGAAAACCTGGAATGTGATCTCGGCTCAAGGGAGCATATCTTCTTGCAATCTGATCCATCTTGAGAAATCTCAAAGCTACTGATCTCTCTGCAGTGAAGTCACCATGAAGCATAGGTTGCTGGATTCTTCAGTGAAAGGAGTCGCCAGTGAATGATTTCAGCCTTGTCAGTGTCTGATCGTTGTCCACTATCAACAATCAGATCTGAACTTGATACATGTACTGGGGTGAAATGCAAATGAAGTGTTGTATTCACAAGCTCACGGAGATTGACTGAAGCAACGTTTATCTACTTCCGCTTATGCAAAGCAAAAGCGTTTCGAAGGCTACCTGGCATAACTTCAGGCTCCGTCTAAGACTTATGAAACGAACACATCAACACACAAACAAGTTTGTTCTCCCCAGTATGGTCGCCACTATGTTAGCGCTTGAGATTTCACCCTAGGCTGAGGAAGGTAAACCTTCAAGGCAACATCAAACCATTTCACCTCGTAGCTAGCCCTACGGGGTATGAGAAGGCTCTCTCCGGTCAATCTCAGTAAAATATTCAATGGACAGAGATGACCAATACAGTGACACTGATATTAGGCTAGTAAACTGATAAGGAGGGTTGATTTAAAGTTTTTGGGGTTTTTGGTGGCAATTGGAGGGAGTGCAATTCAGGGTGTGGGGATTGAGCTCAGTTTTTGCAGGTGGGTCTTTGGGACAAGGAAGGAGTTTGTGCTGATGCCTTAAGCTGAGATGGATGATCAAGGAAGAAAGAGAGGGAGCTAAAGAGGGCAAACAATGACTTTGAATCCTCTTTAGACAGTGGAAAACATAAATATTAAACAAAATTGAAAGCTGAGCATGGCATGCATGAATTCAAACTTTATCACTTCTTTTGTTTAATTAGCAGCAATAGAATAAGAGATGGAACACATAAACACACTTACAATGACAAGTAGGAAACACACCATCAACACAATAATCCACAAGAATCCACAATGATGTCTGCAAAACCCTGACCTTCCTTTTCCTCAAATTGCAGAGATACAAGTAAAATATACAATAGAGCTTCTCCCTCAAGAGTCCAACCATGAAAATGAGCAAGAGAAGGCATAATATAGATCATCTAACTCCTTTCCCCACCTCTAGGGGTCGAGCTCAGCTTCCTAGGAGCTGTTTCAACTAATTCTAAACTGAGCACTAGATAATAGGCAGTCAAAACAACTTGCCTCTAAAACTTAGGTAACCCATCCATGCATTTAATATTCACTATTTACATCAAGGAAACTTCTAGAAGTGTTAAAGGAGAGTAAATGTATCCATGTGCCATGAAAATTATCCAAAAATCCATCATTTACAAGCATTAAGAGTCAACCATAGTAAAAACTGAGTTTTGCAGGCCGAAATGGTCAAACTGGCAAAATTTCCCTGAGTGGTCGCGCCCCTCCCTTGGAGTGGTCGCGCACATTGGCAGCTGTGTTTGAAGGCCTTCCTGGTGTCCAAATCAGGTGCAATATAGCTTGTTGGAAAGGTCTGTGAGTCTACTTTCCAACCCAACTGGAATTTCTGAATTTGGAGTTGATTTGCCCCCTCAAAAGTCATTTCTCCCAAGGCAGATTTCTGCAACTCAAAAAAGGGGCAGAAAGTCAAAATTTGCATGTATTTTGAGCTTTTGGAGGCCCAAATCTCCATAAAAATTTGACCCCATGCATAGGCAAGTGTATTTTTGCATGACAATTCCAAAAATGCAAAGTTTTTCTCATTCTGAGCTGTCCCCCCGAGTGGTCGCGCGCGGGGTGAGACCACTCCAATGACCAAAACCTGTAAAATTCTCAAAAATGCCAAAAATGGGCCAAAACTTCCAAAAAAATTTGTGCTTGATCCTGTGATGAAGCTAATGAGTGTCATGATGGGTGAGAGAAGCCTCAGCCAAGATGCGGAGTGGGTTGGCCTTCTTCTTCCTCCCAAGGGCCTCGGTCAACCTTCTTTGGACTATTTTCAACTTTGCTTTACAAACATGCATCCTGGCCCAATAGTGGTTTTTCATGTTCCTCAGCAGCCTCTTGTCTTGGTTGGCCTTCGCCAACAGCCTCTCCAAATGTGCATTGACCCGGATAAGCATGGACTCCCGGTCAGCAGGCAATGGGTCACCGGGCCTCCTACAGTTCAAAGTTCGATCACTGCGGATCCTCCATAGCTCATCAAGTTCTTTTTCTTCTTCTAATTGTTTGGTGCGCTGTTCTAGATAAGTGATGGTCCATTGAGCCATTTGGAGCTTTTGCTGCAACACGAGGTTCTCCTCCTCTCTCTGCCTGATAATCTCATAAAAATCTGAAGAAGGAGATCGGGCATCACGACCAATGAAATCATCATGTGTATCACCAGCTCTCTCATCCTCAATCATGGGCTGCTTGCCCTCCCGTACTGCCTCTGCTGATGAAGAATACGAGGCCCCTTCCACCTGGTGTGGAGATAACACTCGTTGATCTGAAGAAGATGACGAGACCCCTTCCACCTGCTGTGGAGAAAATACTCGTCGAGCTGCTGCAAATAAGGTCCTAGGACCTCTCTGATAGGTGACCTGAGGTGAAGAAGCCACATGTCTCGGAACAATAATCTCGGGCTGGTGTGATGGACCTCCCGTCTCATGAATGACCTCTGGCTCTGGCTCTGGCTGTGGTGGCACTGTAAAAGCCTCATGAGAAATGAAGTCTGCCCATGGAATTCCCTGCTGACTCAACTGATGGGAAACAATGAGCTGAATGAGACCATGATGGCACAAACTCCTGTACTGCTGAGCTGGGGACTGCCTCTGAAACACGGACACCATCCTCTGAATATCCTGGAAGAAGTAAACCGGGATGTTCATCATCCTCACTCGGGTAAAGTGCATCAACAGGCGAATGTGACAAGCAAAGACTCGTGAAAACCTTCCCTCACATGTGAAATAATGCATGATAAGCCGCATGATCGGAGCATACTCCTCTCGGAGGAATCTGAAAGGAAAGTTCCCTGACAAGTTATGTACGAATGCTGACCTGACATATGGCTCAAAATAAACAAAATCCAGCCATTTGCGCTTTGGCCACACCTCACCCACATTGGGTATCCCGGTAGCCTCTGAAATCATCTCAGGAGAAAACACAAAATTCACCCCTGCAAGAGTAACCTGCCCATCATGAAGGCGCAAAAAAAATAGCCGGGCCAACTCCCTGTGGTGCTGAATCTGGGCAAGCCTCTCGCAAAACTGGAAACATGACATGTACTGGAAACAAGTCACTGCCAATGGGCAAGCCTGTAATTCTGCTAAAGATGTGGGCTCTTCTCTCCTATGATGACCACCTTTGCCACCCCTACGAGGCCTCTGCTGTGCCTCAACCTCCGTAGAAGAAGACCGGTCATCACCTTGCTCATTAGTTTTAGTGGTTGACATGGTGTTATTGAGCAAGGTGGAGAAAATAGGCAAAGTTGACTGCTGCCCTGCCTGCAAAATGCTGAGAAGTATGCTGTTTTCAAGGGGAAAAACCATGAGGGAAATGTTAGGGGAGGGATTTTATCATAAGGAATGGGAAAATATATAAAAACAGGGAACTTTTAAGGAATAATTCACACAATGTCAAACATGTTATCCCATCTCTCATCATTGGGAAATCATTTGCAAAGACATATCTTTATTAGGGAAAACATGTAATAGGGTCACCAAGGGAAAGGACAATACAATTTTCAATAGGGGGTAAAGGATAGCATGATTACAGGGGTATAGGGCAACAATGATAACTAGCATCAACAGCTTGCTTTTTAATTATGTCCTTTGACTGTACATTTTGAAGCATACTCTGTTTTTCCAAGGGACTGATATGCTTTTGATGCTAAGGGGCAATAAGGGATTAATTTGCATTTGTCATAAGGGGAGGGGAAAGGCTTTATTTGACAGATTCAAAGAAAAAGGAGATGTATTGCATCTAGGGGAATAGAAGGAAAAACAATACATAGGTTTGGGTCTGAAAACACAACAACCTTCCTTTACAAACAGTATTTCAAGGCAACCTGTCCTTTAACAAATAGGTACAGCTGTATTTACTTTGTTTTTGTTATGAATAACAACCTCCTTTTCACTGCTTTTATGAGGACTATACACAACAATAAGTTTCTTTTGTCTTTGCAATAACTTGGCTACACATAGTAATCTTTTTCTCTGTTTTTTTTTTGTCTTTTTGTTTTATTATTGCAATTGCTCTTTCATTTTCACATCACTATTTGATCTTTGCTGTGGTTTTACATATTTTTATAATGATATTGTTGTGGGGGAATGAATTAGGGTATTGGGACAAATTTGTATAGAGAGTTTAGGGTTTAGGGATGCATATGAGAGGGATTAGGGTTTTAGGTGTAGGGAATGGGGAATTGAGATTCATTCTTTGCAAAAGAGATGAGATTGAGACACATGATGACAAGTGTAAATCTAATAGGAGCAATGGAGGGAATAAAAAGGAACTAAAAACCTTGAAATCAAACATAACCCTAGCAAAATTGCCTACAAGAACAAGCAATCACTTAACCTATTTCTCTTCATAATTTTGATGATAAAAATGCACAAACACAAGCTCATCATCCTTATTTTCAACATTTAAAACATTTGAGAGGCCTACCTTGAGCAATTTACAAGTCACAAGGCGATTTGAGTGAATTTGGGCCGGTTCTGCAAGTTACAGCTCGAGTGGTCGCGCGCAGGGTTGGAGTGGTCGCGCACAGCTCGAGTGGTCGCGCCAGTGTAAAATTTGCACTGCGGAGGAGGGCTCGAGTGGTCGCGCACAGCCCAGGTGGTCGCGCACACTGCCCGAGTGGTCGCGCACCAGAGAAACTCTCTAATTTCACTGCAATTCGACCTTCTTCACTATTTCACCCTCTTGCTCCTCTTTGTTAGCTCATAGAGGCATAATGAGATGTTTAGAGGGAAATTTAGCTCTTGTAGGTTGAATTTGAAAAAATTAAATCACAAAACCCACTTTCTAATGTTCTATTTTGGCATTCACTTTAACACTGTTTCTTGAGTTGTTTTGTCCTGAATTTAGCTTTTGAGGCACTTTAACTCCGTTCTTTTTGCAGGTTGACCATCTGATGGACTCTGGCGAGGAGACCAGGGTTATTGCCGACATTTTGAAAACTTTTGAAATTTTCCTCATTTTTTTGCAAATATTACATGACCTTGGGTTTAAAAACAGGGTTTTTAAATCCAAGGTATAAATGATCTGTACCTGATGAAAAATATCAATGGAACATATGTACATACCTCCTTCTGGCTTGCTGGGCACTCATGGACCTTTGACTCATGACCTTGCAGTGATTTTTGACCAAAACCCTAGACCTAAGACTTGGGACTTCAAGACAAAACAAAAAAAATATGACACAAGCTTAATACCTGACATGACCTGATCCAGCAAAGCCAAGAAGGGGACAAGGACCAGCTCCTTCATCAGTTTTATGGCATGCCTAACGGGATGCAAAACTGACACTGATGAGACACCTACCTATGCATATGCAAAGAGCTTTTGATCACTGATGGAGGGCTTTCAAGACCGACACTAACAAATACAACGATTATGAATACCAAAACTAGTTACATTTTCAACACTCCCTCTTAACTAGGGAGGTATTCATAATTGTACAATAAATACGACATCATTGTCAAACTGACGAGTTCTCATAAGAAGAGTCAGATTGATAAGCCAACTATAAGCATGAAAAATATAACCAAGATTGTCACTATGGCTTATCTTGACAGGCTCAAATTTAATTGAGAGCATTATTCTAGGAGGCTTTATGTGTGATACCACACTACCTCTATAAGGTACATACCCCATCAGGATGTTCACAAGGTATGTCCTTTTAAGAATATTCTTATCTTGGATCTCCAATCTCGAGTCCTAAAAGAATATCATTCCTCTTCGACAACTCTTTTCTTAGATTCCTGCCCTATCCTCAAAGAGTGTCAATACCTTTCCTTTCTTGGATTCTATATCCTCCAAGGAAACCACATATGCTTATCCAATCCTATCCAATCCAGACATCCTTTCTATTTGGGAAGTCAACACCACAAGCTTTATAACTTGTCTTTATAAGAGTATCAACTTCCAGTTTTCCATAGCTACCTAGCTCCCTAGCTCCCTATTTTATCTGCATCGTATTGTATCGAGCTTGATTCCTTTCAAGGTATCATGGATCCATCTTCATTGTTAAATATTGTGAAAGGAACCAGGTCACCTTTATTACACATCACTTTCATATTGTTATTATCGATCAAGGAATTATATTGATCCTTTCCAAACTTCAAGATGATCATAGCTTCCTTATGAAAGTGATCTCCTTTGACCTTCAGGTTATCTTCTTGTACTTATACTTTTCACTCCCAAGATGGACACATCTTGAATTCACAATTGCCAGGTACCAGATATTGAGCTTCCCTTAATATTATTCGTACATTTCCATCTCTACAGTTGAACTTGCCTAAACTATCATCATGTATTCCTGCAACATTCTTCCAACTAGAAAAATAATATGTTAACTAAATAACCAATAATAATTAAAATCAGACTTACCTCATCATGATAAACTTATCATTTCATCAACATCCTCATGTTCCATCTCCATATGAATCTTCCTTCATGCATCAGAGTGCCCAAGGATCGAACTTGATCACCAAGTTACAACCTTTCCTTATAGAGATTATACTGGATGTTTAATAATTATATTATAGAGAAAGAATTAATCTTTTACATCCTTAAGTAAGTTAGATTCTTTCCTTTTAAACATCATACAATCAAACTAAGAATGTTACAAGATTATATCCATATGAATGTTATTCAAGGGCCACTCGCAATGAGTATCCTTATGCCTCTCATTCTATCATCTAGCTATATGTCTCATAACGAGCTTGAATCCTAACCCATTGCATTCCTTCATCCCTTTCAATAGTAGTGTTCCCACATTACATGGAGTGTATACTAACCTTGTCATAGTGTTTTTTCCAAGAACCTTCCATAATGATGGTTCTTCCAGGTTCATAATGATCCACCTAAGCAAGATGACCGCCTCTAGCACATTGTTAGATAATTCCTAGATGAAAAATATACAAAATGGTCTATCTATCTTCTTAAATACTAGATTCTTTCTACAAAGCAACTTAACCAAGTAGACTCTACATATGCTACCATCACATGCTTCTCTCTATGATGCTATCACAAAAGAAATATTCTTATAAATTAAACAACAATGCACACTATCCTAAAGGAAAGATCAATTTTACAAAGAACCTAACAAACAAGATGCCTTCTTTAATAGTAAATGTCTCTCACAACTTCTTTCTTCGGCTTCTTCTCAGGTTATCCCACTTCTTCAACTATGTGAGCCTTGCTTCTTTGTTTTCTCTTGTTGTTCTGTTGGCTTGGACAATCCCTCTTAAAGTGTCCATATTCATTGCAATTAAAGCATTGAACCTTGGACATATCTCTCTTCTTGGACTTTTTAAACTTTTCCTTCTTCAACTTCTTGACTCGAGTTAGAAAGGCTTGAGACTTCTCATATTATCCAATGTCATATTTTACCTTGATTCTTGATTCTTCCAAAATGCATTGTGCCCACAACTCATTTGGTGCAGGAGCATCCAGCTAGAGCACCATGACCGGGTGAAGTCTCTGCCAGGTTGGAAAGTTGATTTAGCATTTGGATTGTCTTTTATGTTTAGTTTATCAGGACATGAGGTAGGATTTTGTTTTGTTTTTCTTTTAATTGCTGTGTTAGTCAAAAGTTATTGGTCAATTAGGGTTGTTATTTGTCTGATAGTAATAAACAACAGTTTAGTAATTGTTCTGTTAACTTAAAGAGGAAAAGACAAAAATGTCTAAATGAAGATCTTGTCATGTAAACCGAACCGAGGGCTAGTAGTTACACAACTATATTGTTTTTAACTGAACGTAGCTACAGTTTCAATTAACTGTAAACAAAGATGTATAAATGTAGAAATGAAAAACAGGGAAAAGGTTCAGCATTTTCCAGAATCGAGAAATAAAAGGAGACAGAACGTAATTTTGTTCCTAACTGTCCATCTGTGTCATTGCCTACATGCTGTGCCATTATATTTCATTCATTGAACTATTGAATACAATGCTAGCAGACAGAGAACGACTACTGTAGGTCGTGTTTTTTTTTGTTTTCCTCACTGAACAACAAACAACATCGAATACGCACATACATCCATAACCAGAGCGAAGGATAAACGAGTCAAATTCACAGCCAACAGAGTAAAACATAGTGAGTCCACTGAGAAGACAATACAGAAACAGAGTGCCGGAGAAAACGAATCATAGCAAAGGTAATTTCGGACGAATCTTCATATCTTCATAAGCAAACAGAGATCAATAATTTATGTTCATATTGCTGTTGTTCCAAGTCACGTAAATATTACATTTGTTCATAAAAAAACAAGTGCCCAGCGTCCACAGAATGGACAAACCCTAGTCTAGGGTTTGACATCAGGGGAAACCCTTAACCCAAACAGACAACCAAACCAAAACCGTAATTGAAGCCAGACTTACGCTTCATTTGTGAGGACGGACCAGTTGGTACACAACTGCAAGACGGCGAGTGACAAACCCTACAGAGACTCAAAGACTCTAACTGCAAATTGACAGACTTTAAAAGACAAAGAGCCTACCGGCAGAGGGTTGCCTCGTTTGGAGACCAAACCGTGTAAGATCCTCGTATCCAGGTCGAACCATTGACCTGAAAAAGCCAGACAAATTATAGTTAGCATACCATGTACAGTGAGACCTGAAACAAAGCAGAGCAAACGCAACATACCTGGGCACGACCAGACCAAGGAGCCTGCGGAGCAGAGCCACTGACAAACCGAAGAAGCCTGAGACAAGAGGAGCAGGCTTGGTCAGTGACTATACCAGAAGAAGGTCAATCCAAAGCAAGGAGGGAACAAATTACCTGGTTTGTAGCCGAGGAAGACCATCATGCTGTCACCTGAGTTTATTGGAACCAGAAGTTAACCTATTTACGCATCGTAGCAGAGATAAAGGGTAATATAAACAACAGCAAATGATAATCATTGGCCGAGAGACCAGATTCCGAAACCAAACAGCAAAAGGACGATAAAACGAAACGAAGAACTCACTGTGTAAAAAGAATTCGAGCAAGCGCACCTCCAGAGCCAAGACAGATTCGTTCTACAGGGAAAATCCACTGACAACAGCACCAACAAGTTTGGAAGGTCGACGTTCACTTACAGCCATACCCAAAAACCAGAGATTGCCATAAGCGCCGGAGTGAAACCATACGTTGTGACAGACAAACCCTTGCAGAGCCTCATAACAGAACAGAACCATTGCAAATGACCGGAAAGCAGGAGCATTTTGTGTAAAGACCAAATGGAGGGGACGAGACCCGAGGACCGTAGGTGG
The DNA here is from genome assembly GCA_031772625.1 of Pinus tabuliformis. Taxonomy (NCBI): domain Eukaryota; kingdom Viridiplantae; phylum Streptophyta; class Pinopsida; order Pinales; family Pinaceae; genus Pinus; species Pinus tabuliformis. The sequence continues at coordinate 1,707,068,127 of CM062819.1, forward strand.
GCATTTACGAGCTCATTAAATTGTTCCCAGATTCCAAATAAAATATCTGTTATCCATATTTACATACAACCGCCAGAACAACAAACCAATCACACCAACATCATAAAGCCCGAATAGGTGGAAAACCAAGGTTACATGGAAGCGTGGACAGGGTCACATCATCATCAAAGGGAGTTGAATCTTTCTTAGAGTAGACACTTACTACAAATATGCTCCATTCTTGTGGCAATGCATTTAATACACAGATAGTCATTTCCGAATAAAAAATTCTCTCTAAGCCCCCGTGAGTGATCTTGTAATTGAGAGATATTCATTAGAAAGGATGCCATGTCCTCATCCTTTGATTTCTTCATCTTGTATAGTTTATTTTGAAAATACATCTTTTGACTTGATGTACTTACAAAGTAAAAGTTCACTAGCTTGTCATACATAGACTTGGAAGTTTTCAAATTTGCAACAAATGGAACAAGAGTATTCTTGACGGATTCAATTATGATCCTTTGAGCCATTACTTTCCCTTTCTTGTACTTTGCTAGTTCTTGGGTCTTGTCTTCTTAGGTTTAGTAACTTCACCAGTAACATATTCCATTACCTCATGTTTTGTAAGTGCTAGGTTAATCCTTTTCTTCCAGGCTAGGTAATTTGACACTCCAATGATCTTATTTCTCTCCTTGCATAAAGAACCCATATGACCTGCATATTCAGACATAGAGTAATATGATACTTACTGGATAACCTTGATGATGTCTTCAACCTTTCTTGATGCCCTCAAGACTTTTGAAGGAACTTCAATAATGTCCTTGAAAGACATTTCCTAGGATTTATCCAACAACAAATTTCAAGAGTGATGAATAATACCAATATCATTTTGATGTTTCCTTCAAAGCTGCCTTTCAATGAGTCTTTAAATAGATCTCCTTCTTGCAAGAGACAAAATTTCTTGTAGTCTTCCTCTCAAGCCTTTAATGAGAGCTTGGTGCAGTCTTGATATTCTTTAATTTAGAAACCCTCCTTCTATATCAATAGGTCTTCTACTTCTTTTCTTTTTCCCTTCCACAAATGATTACACTGGACAATCAACCTATTTCTTTGTGTCCACAAGATGATCGTTCCAACTGCCTTCTTGTTCATCTTAGTTTGGATACCATGTTGGAAAATTCAAAGTGGTAGCTTATTAAATCAATTTTCATCAATCAAATATAAAGAACATAAACAACAACAACATAGGACACTGAAATTAGGATCTCATCTAGGGAAAAATGACTCTAAGGGGAAAATCCGTAAAAATCTTCTCTTCTTATAGAATATGATTCAAATGAGACTTTAAATACCCAAACGATAGACCAAGTCCTTCTCCAAGTACAAAGTCATCCCTTTCATGAAGTCCTTCCTTGATCTAACACTAACCAACTTCAGACTGAAACTTCAATCTCCCAGCTTCAATAATGCTTCTTCAACCTGTAACTTCGACCCTGTAGAAATTGTAGAAACCCTAATCCATCTTCCTCTTGAGACCTTTTTTGATCAAGACAACTCCTTTCAAGGTCAATGAGGTCAATACAAAGTATTCTTCCTTCAAACAACAAGAGATTTCACTTCGTCCTATTACATCTCAGTCCTGATACATATTGATCACCCCAACCTTATCGGAGAATGGGAGATAAACCCTATATGCGTCAACCGTGGATTCATGGCTGGGATCATGTGGGCCGGTACATGGGTTCCAAGGATTATTTAAGCCCTAGGATGTAACAGAGGTAGGAGGTCAGGCCGTCAGAAGGAATTAAGCCCTATGCTTAAGAATGGGTCGACCTTGACTAGTCGAAGGTTGGGCGACATATCAACAGAATGAGGCACGGTAGTAAGGTAAGGTGCACTGACCCGACTAGGTCGAAAATTGGGGGTCAAGCCGTCAAGAAGGAGGTATGATTTGTGCTAAAAAATGGGCCGACCTCGACTTAGTCGGAGGTCAGGGTGTCAGGATGTCAAAAATGTTGGTGAGTTAAGAAGCGTACGCACCCCGAATCTTTTTCTTAACCGACTATTGGCAGGCCTATGGTAGGCTATCGCATGGCAGCATGAGACAAGAGACCATTGATTCATCAAGAGGAGGAAATCATGATATAAATAATTATAAAAAAAAATGACAAGAAGGGAAGGAAAGGGAACAAGTAGAAAAACAAAAAAAATAGAAGTTCAAGGTAGGTGTGTATGTTACAACTGTCATATATACCCAAAGATACGTGGAAGTACGATATGATATACTTCAATGTACATGAAAAAACAACCATTCCCGGAATGTAACACCGACAAGTGATGACAACTCCTACATTTAGAGACACTGGAACACGTCTTATAGCTTAGACCACTAAATGTGTTTTTAATTTTTCAAATTCTCCTTAGATTCATTGATAAATTTTAAAGTTTATCTTGAATTAAGGTTTCGGTTTCAAGGATCAACATGAATTCACCTGAACTCTTAAAGTGAAACTAGTATGAGAAAAAACTATTTTCATTCAATGAAGATATAACTAAAGAAGGGAAGGAGTTTCAAAAAATAATGCAAAAAACAAGAATATCCAAACAATATCTCCAAATCTACTATTCCAATTAAAAAATTCAAAGCCCTAATGCATGAGAAAATGAAAATTTTCTTTTCTTTCAATTTTCAAAGCAAAGAAAAATTAAAGTATGACTTACTTAACGCAGTTGAATCCCAAAATGATATCTAAAATAAAAAATAATTCAACCAAATTACTACTGTAATATGAAAAGCTCTTTCAACATATGCATAACCAGGTCAAATAATTAAAAAACCCTAATTGACAAGAAGAAACAAAAATAAGAAAACTCTCATTAAAAAGGAAATCAAAATCAATTACACACAAGTTGCTAACTTTACAGAGATCTTGGACAAACTAGAGACTCAGGGAGACATTGTAAGAAAAACATAATTCAAAGCAAGGCAAGGAAAATGATTTTTTTGCAGTTACAGTAGTCATAATGCAGTGTATGGAAAATTGTGCGAGTCATTGCAGTTACATAATGGGACAAGTGCGCTGAGATGCTCTTTCTCAGAATAAAAAGTGCGATGGGGATAATTTTTCTCAAAACAAGTAAATAAAACTCTAAACAAGATCGAAATTAAGCTTTCCTAAGTCCAATAACAGTCTCGACAAGATAAATAGAGTCGATTTCAGATGTCCTAAAAGGCTAGATAAAGAAAACTACTAAAGAACATCCTAATCCATAGTGGATTCGCCAAGTTGTTTTGTGGATAAATTCCTTCTGCTGACAAAATTAATCTCCCTAGACCTAGTGGCTTAGTCTAGAAACAACCAAGGCAAAATTGTAATGATTTCCTTAGAGCTACTTGAAATATGGGAAGAAAACCTACTTGGAATCAAATGCAAGCTTCCTCCTTCTCCTGGCTGGTTAGCTCTAGCCCAAATTCCAATTTCTATAAGTGGAACCTGCAAATAATCCAAAACAAGCAAGAGAACCAAAGCATACAAAATATCATATACAAAAAACTCCAAACAAGAAGTCAAGGATTCATGTTCTACATATGCATAAATAAGACATAAGTATAGGAGAAATAAGTCACTTTTGTATTAATAAAATTAGGAAAAGGTTACGACCCTCGTAGGTCTTGACCTTGTGAATCTCTCTCGGTTATCTTTTCCTTTCTTTGCAACAATAGTAACCCTTCACAATTTGAGCACATGGATGGATTATGGACCTCTAGACACAAATGAGCAAGACAAGGGCATAATTTAAAGTCTCCAAAAGCCAACCTAGACTCTATGGTACAAGCTGCATATATAGGGTAAATGAGGTGGTTTTGGATTTACCATTTTAGGGTTTAGATCCATATTAGAGGGAGGTAAGTTCTAGGAGATAAGATAAGACCTCGACATTAGGAGTGCAAGATCTAATCCAATAGTAAATAGTTAAAACCACTTCCAGAGCTTCTAGAAAGCGAAACTTTGAAATTAGTTTTTATTTTTCCTCATTTCCAAGTGTTCATTGCACTTTTTTGGAAAGCAAGTTGCGCTGGCCAACGTAATTTCCATGTGTGGAACTTAGCACAATTTCTCTTAAGGACAAGTGCAATGATCCATAAAATTAGGGTTTTTAGCCAATGTAATCCAAGATTCTTGTAAATTCTGGAAAGGGAACGCTTTTGGCTTTGTAGGGGATGATTGCAAAGTGTAAATGGATGATGATAGATTCGGGTCCAGGGCCATTTGTTTGGATGCAACAAAATGACATGTAACAACATTGATTAAGGCCTCTATACAAGTTACATTTCTTATTTTGTGACCCATGGAAGATGAAAAATATCTTTCATGAGTGCCAAAACTTCATGTTTATTTATGATTTCACACAAAGATTCAATGTAACATGTATAGAGGTTGTGTAAACAAAATTAATTACTGAATAGTTTGACCTAGTACCATGCATATTTTTTTTCAAAAGTCACAAGATATGCTTCCTAAGCACACAAACGAATATTCTATGTGTGAAATCTTTGTTGATAGACAATATGTATAATCTTCAATAGTAAAAATGGATTTTCACAATAACTTCCTCGACATAGAGCAAAAACTCAAAATTGGGGTGGGTGAAAACCAAAACAACCCACCATGAAGTCTAGGTCACGAGGAAACACAAAAATAATACATGATTGGCATAAGCCAAACAACTTGAAAAGTCATATTCACAAGGAAAAAAAATAAAGGGCACAAACTTGAGCAAGATAGGGCTAGCCAATGATCTAGTCACGTGTTGGAAGAGGTTGGTCATGATAATTAGGGACACCAATCCAACCTCTAACTAAAGGATCAATGTCGATGGATGAAATAGGGTCCCATCCGTCACCATAGGACTCTAAGGATTAGGCCCATTTTGAGTTTTCTATTGGTATTATAATGAGTTGTTTGTCTACCCACTAGCATCTATGGGTCTTGCCACATGCTCTCTCATGTCATTGTCGAACTGACCACTTCATTGAGTGTGGGGGCCAACTATGGGGTGATCCATATAAGCTAGAAAACCCATAGTTGATGAACTAATCAAATAGGAGACTTAGGGAGGCTAGGATGGAAAAACTCTCTAAGGGGGTACATACTCAATGGGTATGGATGTACCTTGCTCACATGTATGGAGGAAAGGAGGTAGGTAATCACTATTAGAACATAGATGTGAACAAAACCAAAATATGTGTTTTAAGGTTTCAACTCTCCCACATTAACGACACAACAAGTTATGAACCATTAGGTAATTTAATAGTCTATTAAAATGGAGGCCTCACATCATTGGGCTCTAAGGAGAAGAATACTTTTTAGGTTCATAATAGGTTTCCATATATTGTTGAGGAAAAATAACTAGGTCCTTCTTCTTTTTTAAATAAGAGGCTCCAATTCTAATCGAGTCAACTTTTAAGGAAGGGTTTGGAACAAAACCACTTGTATCCCATGGTTAACTTGTAGGTGAAAGTAATTGCCTTGCCATATTTCTAGTCTCACCAATAGGTGCAAGGTGGAAAGAGGCCAAGTTCAATATGTAAATGGTCTAAGATGAATCCTTATATTTAGTCCATAACAATGCTATTAGAATTACCTAGCAAGAATTTTTGCTTTAGGCTAGGCCATAAAATCCAAGTTTGGGTAGGTCTATCAAAGATTTCATTGGTAGATTGAATGCCTTGTCTAAATAGCTTAAGGGTGAGAACCAAGAGGACTTGCCTAAATGTTTCCCCTCAAAAATTATCAATGATGAGCACCTAGGGAAGTGCTCATTAAACAACAAACTGATCCTAAGATATGACTATTTCCAAGCTAGAAAGGTTTTGAGTGACTCGCAAGGCTTACAAATACAAATACTTGTATGACAAAAGTGTATGCAATCTTGAATTTTACGAAGCCTTTCCATGTTTTTTAACACAATAAAAACCCTTGCTTGATATGGTGCCCAAGGAGGATTTTGACAACCCTAATCACACACATGGTGGAAAATGCTTTCACTTGCATTCTAGTTTTGATGATTCAAATTCATCCAAAATTCTGAGGGTTATAACATAGTGCTAAACTAGCTTGATAGACACTGTCTTGCTTTTTAGGTGTAATTCAGATAAAGTTACAAAATGTTTTTTTCTAGTTGTTTATAAGATACCTTAGATGATATACAGTAAGAATAGTTATACACATGAGCGACCACCAACACTTTGGTGTGGTTCTAAAGTGGAGGAATAGCTATAAAAGATCTCCATCCACCTATAACCCATACTAGGGGTAGAAAGAGGTGTTACTATCATTGAACCAACCTCTAAGATCCTGGAAAATGGGTCATAAAATTTCATCATTTGCTCTTTGAAACTTAAAATAAACATCTCCATTGCATTTGTCTTGTTGAGATATTTCGGGTGATATAAAATTTTTCAAAGATATGGCCATTGAAAGGTTTTTATTGATGACCTCTTGCCACATCACCATGTCCTACCACATGGCACCCATGTGATACACATGTGTTGCCCACGTGGTACTCCACATTGTGCCATGTTAATACACTACATGTTTCCATGTCAACAAACCTCCTCGTGGCATGGGCCATATCACATTACATGACCCCCTAGACAATCAACGACCACAACCATAAGAGGAATCAACGACCCAGATTATATGAGGATTTCCCCAACATAAAAACCTCGACCCTTTTCTCTCCGCGCTCCTTTGAAAACCTTTGGGGTGACGTCATTCTTGGGTGAGGTCACGCCGACGTTTATTACCTCAAGGCAAAGTTATTGTCGCCAATCGCTGAGAAATTTTCTCCATCCTAGAACATATACCCAGGCCCTTTTTGTGGTGCTCCTTCTAAAACCACTCAGGTGACATCATCCTGGGGTGATGTCACCCTTCAAAATATCTCGGAACAAAATGCCAGTTACCGAGTTTTTCTCACCGTGCTCCTTCAAAAACCACTAGGGTGATGTCAACTCGAATGGCGTCATGCTTACATTACCCAATTAATATTCCCTCTTATGCAAGCACCACGTATCATCCATTTTTGGCCAACTTGGCCCCTCCAAAATGTCGAATCTGGCTGCCACCATGACGCCACATCAACCTAGGCCCACGACAAAGGCCTACCCATGTGGCATTGCCACATCACTGTCCTATGTTCCCTACTGGTCCACCCCCATAGCTTACAAATTACTATATATTACATTATAACATAATCAATTTCAGGTCCATTGATTAAATATGTGGTGTGTGTGTAGAAAACACTCCCGCCCCCTCGGCTGATCAATGACCTTCATTGATAGATTGAGAAAATGGTCCAAGTAATTAATTCCCAAGTCTCTTTTGGATACCAACTCCAATAAGATCTCGATGCTTCCACGAAACCAATTGTGTAAAGTCACACATTTATTTCTACCACATCATTTCATATAATGTTTTGAAGCTCCATCACCTATCTCGAATCATGATGGTCATTCACATAGGTTTTTGACCTCTCCCATTCTCAAGTTAGGTGGTAAGTTTATGATTAATCTTTTTCCGGAAAACTTTACAAGGTAAACTGCTTCTTGACTAGATCAAATGGGACCCATTTATTTATCGATCATAAGCACTACCTTCTAAAAGCTATTGAAATTGTGACATGTCATCAGTGGGAGAACCGAATGAGGTGATTGAAATGAAGACCCCACTTCATCCCCTCGTGATGTCACAAGGGTGGGGTGGGCCAGGGAGTCCTCATTCATGGTTCCATCCCTTGGTTTGTGCCCTAAGATGAACAATGGAAAATTATTTGAATTAGATTAACAGAATGAGGTGTGGTAACCCACATGAGGTACAGAGACACAGGGGTGGGGTTTCCCTCATCAACATTCTGCCCCTCCAAAACCATGCCACCGATGTGAATTTTATCATTTCATGATAGAGAGATCTTCATCTCTTGGTCAATCAACCTCAACCCTGTTATACACACATGTTCACGTAATTTTTACATGCATGGTTATTTGTGAGGTCGACCTCAACCCTTAACCATTTACATTCTCCCTTTTGACTGCTTGTGTATATTTATACACACATATAATCATGGAGCACCCTTTGATAGCCAACTCAACAATCTCTCCTGGCTTATAACATGCATGTGTATATTTACACATATAGCCTGCAATGCTTCATCGACAAGGTCATCCCCTTAGATCTTAATGCTTGAATACATATACACATATATGGGGCCTCGCTGGGTCTCTCAGCACTTTGCCTGGGTTTGGTTTTCTTGTAATATATATACGTATAGGTATATTCCAAATACCCTTTTCGTTGACACTTAAAAATCAACTACCCTTCTTGGCTTATATGGCATTCAACCATTCCAACGATATCTAAAGGGAAACCAAGATTCTATAAGAAAATTCCACAGCTTGGGCCTGTCATTGCAACTCCTTCCAATTCCAGAGTCTGGACAAACAACAAAGATTTACCCATCTCTTATACTATATTATTTCATATACCAAGTTAATTGGATTAAATTCATATTCATGAATCAACGCATAAGTTACCCATCTCTTATCATATCTACAAGATTTCATTATTTGTTATTGTCCTACAGGAAATAGGCCTTTCGTCATTAATTCCATAGGAATGACATCTCTCATCGTTAGTGTATGAATTCTAATGATATGACCAAAATGTATACAATTTTCACATAAAGTTTACATGCACAAAAATACAAGAATTCAATCAATAACAATGATTAGCCATTCTTCATCCATTATGTAGGAATTAAACCATTCCTCTAAATTTATGTAGGAATAATATTCCCTTAGGATTAATTTAGGACTTTTAATAACACAATGAGCATATATAGAATAATTACATGCAAAAAGATCTAGATAAGTAGTTATCTTGTAATGTAATGTCTGGTGACTGAGATTAGGACTTGAACTCTCCACCCAACCTTAGATTGGCTTGCAGTGCAACCATTCTTGCAACCAATCAACCCCAAGACAGATTTAGTGCTTTAGGAGTGCTCAAGGGAAATAACCAATGATGCCAGCTGAAACAGGGAATTCATAGATCATTCCATCTCCACCCACCAATTAATCAAGGGAATTTAGAGACTATGCCATCTCCACCCTCCAATCTGATCAGGGAGTACATAGGTTACTCCATATCCACCCTTATGTCTATTACAAGGATTCCATTGGTTGTTCCACTTCCTCCCTTATAGAAGTACCTCGGTAACTCCACCCTGAAATGAGAATCCAGAGTTCACTGAGAATAACTAGGCACAATACCTTTTGTGGCTCCACCCTACACTGGGAATCTAGATCTCACAGAATTAATTTCTAAACATATAACCAAACAAAGAAGTTTCCATGACACTCGTTGGAAAAGAATCTAAAGAAACAGAGTCCCCACCCAAACCAGGGAATCCAAAGAGCCACTATCCTTCACTTGAGAGATGCCAAGACCACTATTCTTTACTCAAAACTAAACAATATTTCTCCTTGCATCCTATCTGTGTCTCGTTCTTCTCTTCTGTTGCTCCAAGAGAAATCCTTATCCCTTCCTTGGGTTGTCTCCATGATGGTTCTTTGTTACCTCTGTATCTTCTTTGTCATGCAATGCATTCCTCCAATTCCTGCTAATGCCTGTGTCTGCTATTTACCACTCTTATGTTTTTCCCCTTCGTTTTTTTCTCTTTTGCTGAGTCCCCTTCTCCGTGTTATGTGAATGCTCATGTTCTCCTCACCCAACCATGTAATGGAATTACTCTAGAGGAAACCCCCACCACCCTCACCATGATGATCATTCTAATCGTCTTCATGGTGGCGTGATATCGTGGCCTTCTCCACCAATGGTGAGTCCCCTGGATGGTATTTCTATTGGTCCCCATACTCAACCAACTTTCCATCTCTTTTCCTTAATCATTTTGATTTGCATTCATATAACCATTATGCCAGTTGGATTATGCTTCCATTAAGGATAAATCCTCCTCAATTTTTCCTAAGCCCTTCCTTCCCCAAAGCTCTGAATTCATGTCCCATGTCTTAGTCATTTAATTATTCAAAATGGTTACAATGTTTTTAATAGAGGGAATTAGCCAGGGGTTGTCACACTAGCATGAGGGGCTTGATAACCCACTTATCAATTTAATTTTCCACCTTTTGAAAAATTGAATCCCAAAGCTCTTGGGGAGAGCCTATAAAGAAAAATGAACAACAATAAACTTGAAGCTCATCTAGATGTGTGTCCAATTTAGGGTGTCTGACGAGTGAAGTATTATTTGTGGCTTTGATTATAACATCATATCATGGTCTAGTAGGTATTAGACCTTAAATCAATGAAAAATGTTTAGGAAAATCATAATATGATATTAGGATTGTTGATCTTTAGTGATACTTAAAAAGGAGTAATCTACATAATAGCCATTGATAATTTGGCCATCCCCAATATCAAGAAGGGAAATGATTTGAATATGCTCCATATTCACTTAGGAGTTAAGAAAATAACCAAGGGCTTCAACTACAATACTGTATAGGGTTGGAGTTAGTGGGTAGCCTTGTTAATGGATCATAATAACTTGATTTTTAATAAATTTGAGATGAATCATAAAGAGATAGGCAATATAGGTTTTAACCCTGTACATAAATTACCTGCAAATGAATTCTTAAAAAGTAGAAAATACACAATGACGAGAAACAAAAAACGAATACACAAATATTTTCCCCTGGATACCAAAACCAGGACTACCAGATTGATTTTTCATTATGTTCCTTTCAATGTTACAATACATATATCTACATGTTGAAACATTCATAAACCCAATCCATTAACCCTAGATTAGAACATAACCGTAGTTCCCTTGAACGGATCTACAAAATACCATGGGAAGAAAACCATCATGCCCAAAACCATGTGAAAAACCCATGCACAAAACCATAGGTAGGTCTGCCCACCTAATATAGGGTCCAATTTTTTCCCGAGGTGCTGCCCCGACTTCGTGCAGGAGGGCTACCACCCCCCTGAAACCCCCCGATAGGGGAGGCCATGACTGGTGTGACAAATAGGGAGGGCTATCTCCCCCTCGCGCATGCGACTAGTCATAGAGAGATTATAACACACACCCAACATGAAAACATCTTTTGAAAGAGGGATCTTATGCTATTAATGAAATAGGGACTAAATCCTAGAGCCTCTAGCATGGCCATTACGAAGGGCGACTTTACTATACAATAAGCCTTCTTGAAGTCAATATTAATAAGTAAAGCATCAAGGTGAGGTATCCAAGCCCATTCCATACTATCCCAACTATGATAAAATTCTCTAGAGTGTGCCACTTGCAAATGAAGTCAATTTGTTTGAATATAGTGATCTTAAGAAGAACATGCTTAAGTTGTTAAACTTAGGACCTTACCTATAATATTGTAACATGTATTGGGCTAAGTAATGGATCGCCAATTCATTGGGACCTAGGGGCTCTTTCCTTTTGGAGAAATTTGATAAACCCTTGTTAATTCCCACACCCATAAGATATTTTCCAAGCACTCCTCATGGGCATAAAGTAAATCATGCCCAACAAAAACCCAGATAGATTTGTAAAACTCACAGGGGAAACCATCAATCCTAGGGGTTTTATTGCTCGTGGAGGGTCATGGCTTGCAAATTTAAGGAATCATTTCGATCATGGGCTCACTATTTCTTTCTTTAAAACTTACATGCGACATTATAATACAAGGCCTTGACATTAAAATTCATGTCACTTATCACTACTAATTTATTTCTTTATTATTTTTTAATTCTTGAATGTCCAATGTAAAGTTGTCATGCTAAAGCCCTATATTATAGTAGCGATGGCATAACATATACATACTTTGGGGTAACCTCTCAAGTCTATGGAAATAGGCTTTGAGATTATAATAACATAGGATAATACTACACAAATTCCATGCTTAATCTTTTCTTGTGTCCTCAAAGCTGATGTGGATTCTCCAACATCCTCAGTGGTTAGGGATTTGAAAAAGATTTGGTATATCTCCAAATTTACTCTACTATAGTCAAACTTGAAACTATGCACATCTCTCCCATCAAAATTCCTCAACCTATAGTAAATGGCTTGGATTTGTTGCCAAGGATCACTTTTCTTCATCACAAGGTACCCATTTGAGGCTTTCCATGGCCCCTCTAGATCCTTATGCATGGCCTAGTTGTGGTCCTAACAAATTTTGGCAATCTACATTATATTCCCCCTTGAAAAAAATATAGTTTTGGAGATGCTATCCTCCTACCAAGTGAACTAGCAAGAATCTTCATGTAGTTGAGGAACAAGGTTCCACACTGTGTGGATTCGTGTTAGATAACTTGGGCTGTTAGACTATAAGAATTCATGACGTAGTTGCTTCATGCCATACACACCTTTTTTTCTCCTTTTGAGGGAGAACCAAATGTGTCAATTATTATAAAAAATAGTAATGCACTAGGTATCCTCCAACTTAGTTAGTGAAGGAGTTGTGCTTAAAAAGGAACACCAAATCTGACCTCTAGTAAATTTGCTCGAGGCCTTTCTAAAAATTGGTCCAAGTGAACTACAACTTGGAAGAATCTTTTCTTCAAATAGGGTTAAGGTGAAACAATCCACTCTATGCCACATTATATGAGCCATGGGCGTTTTTCCGGAGTCTTTAGCAAACTAATGCAAAAAGGTGGCACATTATATTGCATGAAGGGAAGGATAGATATTAGGTAGACTGAGAAGTTGGTCATATAAGTTAAGAAGGATTAAGAAAGGCAGGGCGCACATACATAAAATCAGAGATAATCATCCAAGGTGGTTTCTTTTGGTGGCTTTGCATAATTATATATGTCACGAGCGTCATACATTAAAATTATATTAATATTAATGTAATGTGATTCATATATATATATAATTATTAATTACGATGTAATAAATATATTTGTTATGTGATTTGTTGACCTTTTAAAAGTGATCTGTTGCCTTGAAATTACATATCAATATGAAGATCGAGTCAAGGGTTTAAACGTGAAAGCATTGTCATCTGTGCACAATATAGTTTGACGTGAAAGAATTGCATTCTCTGCCTAACATTCTTTCCCGTATCATTCATGCTTATTCATGGTTACGAATTTATGTTGTAATAATTTGATATTATAATTTTTTTATTTTAAGGAGGATTATATAAAAAAAAAATTGTTATTATTTGTTTAGAGAGAAATTAAATTATTAATATAAATTTAGAGTTTTGTTGTTTTTAAGGCAATTAGAGCATTTTGTAAATAGAAAATTATGAAAATAAGTTAGCTATGTTAGATTTTGATATACATCACATTAAAAGACAAAAAAAAACTAATAATGCTACAAGCAAAAACTCATTAATTGATAATAATTATTGAGTAGAATCTCTAGGCATCCTATTTCATTTTCGAGGAGGAGATGTTGACAGATCTCTTAACTAGAATGATCAACTTACACTCATTATTGCATATAATTTTTTTAATTATTTATGTTGAATTTGTGGGAAAGTCTTTCGAGTATTGTTCATCAACTATACTTGTTATAGAAATGGTTATGTTTTTGTTTTTGTTTTTATATTTGTTTTTTGGGAAAGAAATAACATTTATGAGGATGGAATAATCGAAGATCCTAGAAGAACCAAATTGATTGGGGTTCAGGAAGGACATCTAAGAACATTGTCGAAGCAACATATTGGCTTTCGTTAGGACCTTGATTAGCCAAAGTGAAAATATTCAATTCATATTAGTTACTGGAGACTTTATTGCTAATCAAATTATTAAACAAAAAATCCTTCACGTCGGTCAATCATATTCATATCCACAATTTGCAAACATATCTTGTCAAAATGAAGTTGAATTCAAAAGCTAATCATTGATCTAAAATGGCAACCGACCTTGAACTTGAGACCCTAATAAAAACATGAGCTTGTAGGCACACTCCAAACATTAATCCAAGGCCCAAGAGGCACATTACCCAAGAAAATATCTAGCTACATCATATGAATAAGGACTTGGTGTGGGTAGCCCATTCCCCTTCTTAACTTCATGAATGGGTAATCTATGTGGTGGAGGCATCCTGGAGCTATTTAAGATTATGGATGCTTTCTTCTGTGTATGGTTCTATCTAGATTTAGTATGTCTCTAAGCACGGTGGTGTATCATTGAAATAGATAGAGGAAGCGGGCATTTGTTGGTTTGTGGGCTACCTTTCCTTCATTCAAGTGTAAGGGCAAAGCGTTTTGGGAAATCAATTACTTGGGTATTTTTTGTACTTTGGCTCCTTTTTATGGATTTAAGTGATTTGAATTAATTTTATTTCATCTCATAAATACACTCATGTAATTCTGGTCTTAGGTTAAAGACACTCTAGTTTTAATATGAGTATTGTTTAGTTTCACTTTGCAACTAATTAGTCCCCTAGTTTTCTCAATGTAGAAATGGATATAGTCGTGAAGAAACAAATCAATGAAACAACATAGCCTTGATGGACACTACTACTAAGCTAATAGAGTTAGAAAAATTCAATGAAACTCATAACGCCTATATGACAAGTCTCTTGCACTTGCAAAACCAATGGACTAACTCTCTTGAAATGGAATGCAATCATCTTCCTATCCTATTCCTTTCCTCAAGTTTTGCACTCAAAAAATAGATTTGCACCTTGAGAGATTTGATCCCTCTCGGTACTTGATAGATCCATAGTTAAGATGGATCTATGCCGGTTTCTAGTGGTTGTGAGGAATGATTGGGATCCTCTTAGGTTGGTTTAATTCCCGTAAGTGACATGATGAGATTTGATGTAATGGCTTCAAACCTTTTTGTTTTTTTTTTATTTTTTCGGTCAAAAAGTCTGCATTATATCATAAGGGGAAACTTGAGTACAAAATTCTTCTCCCATGGCATTGTCCTAATATGCCAGCCAGGCTTTGGCACTTGAGAGCCAGGGAGGAGCTGATTACAATCACCATTTACATTTATTTCTGTTAGGCCTGAAGGCCATACCATACTAACATCAAAACTGAAATACATAACCAAGAAAAGACATCTCTCAAGGAGGCTGGTTTGGTGGAAAAGCAGGGGTGGAACAAAGATGGCAACCCATTCATGCATATGGAAGTCAATGTGCTCGACTTACGCCTCTAGGAAGCGGAGATGCTCATTGGTGCGGCGGTGGCGACGACGCATACTTTCCAGATTGTCCAAGATTTCAGTTTGAACATTCTGCACATCATTGATGTAGCCCACTAGCTCATTTTGGTCCTCATTGCACTGGTGCCTCATAATGTCGATATTTAGTTGTATATGTTGTAGTTGATTAGTGATTGAGTCCAGGGTGGTCGTAGAAACAATTCGTCTTGGTGAGCAGGCCGACGAACTGTTCACTGCTGCTACAGAGTCCCGAATTGTATCTAAAGAGGAATGGTTGTCAGAATTATTAGCTTGATGACCTTCAGGGCAAGGAGCCCCTCCCCCATGCCGCGGACGACCCCTCTGACGGGGCATACTATCAAAACGAAAGATGACAAACCTGAACCGTGTGCATGGGCCCGAACCCCTGAGACTGCTCGCTGAACCTGCAAAGGGCACTCAAAGGAAAGAAAAACCAAATAGGAATAGGTAGGGGAGAGGGAAAACCGATACCAGAAATTACCACCACGAACCCAAGGATGCAGGCTATCAAGCGCCTGCTGTCTTTTATGCTACCTCCCAACCTCTGCACACAGACCTTGCTCCAGAGGAGAGCAGTAAGAGTTGCTCGAAACTTTGACCTAGGGAGCAGCCAAAGACCAAGAGACCGAGCACCAGAACATCAACACCCCTGGAGTTATTTTGAGGTTGCCCCTCTCCCAATTCCTGACAGAAAGAGAGCCATGACTAAGCCATTCCTCTCGCCAAGACAAGAAACCAGAGAAGAGGAGGCAAGCACTTCAATCGCAGAGCTTATACTCGGTTGTCAGCAACGTACCAAGATCCCATGGGCCGACCAAGAGAGGATGTATGCGGCAGGCCAACTCAAACCATTCCTCCTCCCTCTCACCAACCTAGAGCTATGCATACTGTTGGGCGCTCCAGATCTCGACCCTCTAATACACAATACGCCAAACCTTCATCGCCCACTACAACTTACTGTGTGGAACCTCAAGGGATACATGGTTTATAATACCGACGCCCACGAACGGAGAGTCTGCATATCAGGCATTGACACCTGTGCCTACCACCATAATCAAATTTAAACATTTGGCCTTGAGTGTGTGGATGTCAGGCGTGCATCGTACACCAACCTATCCGCTCGTTTATCCATTGATCCATCACCCCCATCGGGGAGGCTTCAAACCTTTTTGTTGAAAATGAACATGTATTTATATATTTTGATGAAATAAACCTGTAGTTATATATTTTATTATGCAAGAGTAGTAAATGGTAGAAAACTAGAAAATTTGATTTTGTGCTACCTAGTTGGATTTCTTTTATGGTAATCTTTAGAGTAGTATTCATGAATTGCGATTACTTGTTATAGGAATCCTAATGTTTATTTATTATTTTTTCAAAAAATAATATTTGTATTAAAAGTAAGTTACAACCTAGGGTGGAAGGTGGGGTTGGGATCATCCAAGATCTTGGAGGAACCGATTTTCATGGGGTCTAGGAAGGACATTTAATAACATTGCGGAGGCATATTCACTGTGGTTAATACTTTTCTTAACCAAGAGTGAAAATATTCAATCCCTAATTTTTATTGGATACTTGTTGTCATAATCAAAGTATTAAACGACAAAGCCTTCACAATTGTCAATCATATTTTCTTTTTGATTTGAAGGGTCACTCACATGTCTCCCCAATATGCAAACATCTCATTCTTTCATGTTAAAAGGGAGTTGAATTCAGAAGTTAATCATTTGTCTAAAATTGCATCCAACCTTGAACTTGGGACCCCAATAAAAAATAGGGTTGCAGGCACACTCCAAATTCTTTAGATATGGTTTCAAACATTAACCCAAGCCAGAGGCACGAGCGGCTCATTATTCTAGAAAATAACTAGTTGCATCATGTGAATAAGGCTAGGATGTGGGAAATCCATTCCCCTTTCTCACTTCAAGCAGCTCCGCTCATGGTTAATCTATGTGTTGGATGGAATTCCCATAAGCTTTTTGGAATTATGGATGCTTTCTTTTGTATATGGGTCTGTTTAGATTTGGTAGAGCTATATGCATGGTGGTGTATCATTGCAAGATATAAAAGAAGTGGCCACTTGTTGGTTTATGGGTTGTGTCTCCTTCATTCAAGCTCACGTAAGTAAGGCCCATTCAGAGGATTTTTGGAAATCAACTACTTAGATCCCCTTTCCACTTCTGCTCCTTTTCATGGATTTAATTTGTTTCATCCCATATATACAATTATGTGATTCTAGCCTTGGGTGAGAGGAACTCTAGTTTGAATCCAAGTATTGTTTAGTTTCAATTTGCAAATTGCTCCCACAATTTTCTCTATTATGGGTGGTGTTCATTAGACAAGGTAGAGATGGATATGGCATGTTAATTTTCTTACCCCTAACAATCAAGTATTAATTTTGAGCAAAATTATATCTGATGAATAAAAACACAACTAGGATATTAAAGACATTAAATAAAATTAAAACAATTTTACCAATATCAATCACATATATGACACACATATTCTACCCAAGCACATTTCTTCATTAAACTTCTAATCTTATTTGAGCTCCTATCCTAGGATAACAACGTTATTGGAAAATTCAAAGTGGTAGCTTATTAAATCAATTTTCTTTAACCTTAATAATTGCTTGTGAACTTAGTTAGTCTTTTTGTGTTCTTTATTTAGATCTTTTCATCAAACAAATATCAAGACCATAAACATCAACAATAGAGGACACAAAATTAGGTTCTCAACCATGGCAAAACTCCTCCAAAGGGAACCCATAAAACTCTTATCTTCTTATAGAATCTAATTCAAATGAGACAACAAAGACCCAAACCCTAGACCAAGTCCTTCTCCAAGTACCAAGTCATTCCTTTCATGGAGTCCTTCCTTGATCCAACACTAACCAACTTCATACTGCAACTTCGACCTCCCAGCTTCAAGACTGCTTCTTTGACCTGCAACTTCAGCCCTGTAAGAGTTGCAAAAACCCTAATCCAACTTCCTCTTGAGAGCTTCCTTGAGAAAGACAATTCCTTCCAAGGACAATGAGGTCAAGACAAAGTATTCTTCCTTCCAGCAACAAGATATTGTACTTCGTCCTACTACAACTCGGTCTTGCAATTTCGTCTCCTCTTAGATGTTGTTGAAACCCTAATCTTTCACATGTGTGAGAGAGATTGAGCCCAAAAATAAGATTTTCGTACTTCCTTTAATATTCTAGACCTTTACTTTCTTCTTCTTCTACTTCCCAACTATAGATCTAACCTCCTTCTTGAGATCGAACTTGTGGGTGAGTGGATTTAAATTAGGTCAAACTTCTCCTTTATATAGCCTTTCCAAGGGGGACAAATTCCCTCCTTTAGGCCAACTTGAAGCTATCAGGGCTGAAGTATAATTTTGGAGTTTCCATGACTTTCTAGACTCAAAATAAATTCTTTTTCTAATTACATTATGCCTGGTAGGGTCTTATAAACATGATGTTGACTCCTTTGACTCATGACAATAAATCCTAATACCTAACAAACACCAGAAGCACGAAGAACATGCTTTTACCTAGAAGGCCATAAAAAATGAGCATGAAACCCATGCTTTAAAAAAATAAATTTTTATTTTCTTCTTTTATTTGTTATATAGGATAAATATTGAAATGAATACAACAATTATGAAGACCAAAACGAGTTACATTTTCAACACTCCCTCGTAACTGGGGAGGTATTCATAATTGTACAATCAATACAACATCATTATCAAACTGAAGGATTCTCTTAAAAAAAGTCAGATTGATAAGCCAACTGTAAGCATCAACAATATAACCAACATTGTGAGTAAGGCTTATCTTGACAAGCTCAACTTTATTTGAGAGAATTATGTTGGGAGGATTTACGTGTGATACCACACTACCTCTGTAAGGTACATACCCCATCAGGATGTTCACAAGGTACGTCCTTTTAAGAATATTCTTATCTTAGATCTCTAATCCTGAGTCCTAAAAGAATATCAGTCCTCTTTGACAACTCTTTTCTTAGATTCCTGCCCTATCCTCAAAGAGTGTTAGTATTAGGTTCGTATTGGTAGGGGGTTAAATAATGTGATTTTTAGATGTATTTTCCAATACATAGTCAGATTAAGGGTATTGTTTAGTATGCTTCAAATGCACACGATATGTTAGACGTTCATTGAGTGAAGCCCCCATGTGGGTTGCACTGTGTGGTCAACACGCAAGGGCCGCGTGAGGGGGTTAGTGGAAGAAAAGAGCCGATGAAAGAAGAGGACATGGTATTATCACACAAAGAAGAGGACATGGTATTATCACACAATAACACAGAGAGAGCACTATGAATTATGGAAATGAGCAGCAAAATGTTGGGGAACAAGTGTGGGATGTATGGAGAAGGAAATCATAGAACTAGTTGGGGGTTGCGGGTGTTTGTATACAGGTCTAGGCATACATGGGTTTTCCAATAAATTTGCGGCAATGAATGACAACACTGGGACAACATTTGCATTATAGTGGTGAAGCATGGGACAATGGGTTCAAAAGTGTTAATTTTTCTTAGGGCTATGTTATTCTTTGCTTTAGATATTTTCATTTCATTATATACACATTGAATTCAGCCCACAACATCATAACATTAATCATTAACATATGCAATTATATAGAAAGAACAATATCATCATCGATGTAGCATAACATAAAGGAATAATAGAAGAAAATAATTCCAACATAGAGACACTAGAATTGGTTGGAGAATAGGGAAAAACCCCACAAGGGGGAAAACCCTTTCAAATCCTTCTTCTTATTAGATTGTAATAAAATGTTCAGCAAAGAGAGAATAAAATGATTCATACCTTCAACTACAAAACTTATACAACAAAATCAACCAAACAATATCTCGAAGATGAACCCAACAATAGTACTAATCCAAATCACTATTTACCAGCCTGTGGTCAACTGTCATCAACTATTCGAATATGCAATCAACTGTCAAAATCAAACTGGAGGTTCTAGCCGCAGAGAGAGAGATATGTGTGTGCAATTAAAACTTCTCGATTGCATGCATAGGCTTGCATGCATGCGGTTGTAACCAAAATCTTGTATGATAACCCTATAATTGAGGACCAAAAGCTCTAATCACACGTGCAAGTTTTAGAACCTGCAATTTCAGAGTTAAACGAACCAACTTCTATGAATTGACCTCATACTTGTGCGAGCCAAAACAAAGAAAGAAGAATGATTGATAATCTCCAAATGAGGGTCACTTGACTTGTATTTATAGCCATCCAAGGGTGTCCAAATTATTCTTTTGGGTCGACTTGTCCTTTTGTGCTCATGTTGGTTTTCATATAAAAATATATATTTTTCATTAATCAAATGAAATTATTTGAAGGGCTAGGAGGGGTCTTTCTTAATGAGTAAAACTATCCAAAGGAAGGAGTTTGTCCTTGAGCTACCAAATTAACGCTCCCTTTGAGCTACGGAGAAATGATCGACTTCAGCATATGTCTCACATAAGTATATCATCATCATCAAATGTTGTCTTTGTTTATCTCTGCTCATATATGCTTACCTATGCTTGTCTCTGTATCTAGTCTCATATTATGAACACTAATCTAAAATAAGAAGAATTTGATATTAGAGGGGAGTTCAAGCTACCACCCTCTATCTATCGAGGATCACATCTCAACTCATAATCCAATGAAAACAAGGAAGGTCTTATGCGACATTCTCACCTCAAGTCATCTCATAGGGGAGCACACGTCTTCCACCCTATGTCAAGTAATAGATGAGATGCAATATCTCATCCATCCTATTGCTTCTTGATCTTCCCAATAATGAACCTCAAGAGTCATGTGGTAGAAAACCTTGCATCATAAGCTTAGGTGAGATACCCGACTTACCAAAGGTAAGGATCACACACCCCCAATCCCTCTTAACTCGTTGGCTAGACGAGGTGTTAAAATCCCAACAAGCCCAACTTGTGGGTATGATGCAAACTGGGGTATACTCTACTCTACCAAGATAGGGAAGCAACATCTTCCACCCCGTGGGTTACAAATTGGGACGATACCCTATTCTATAAAGATCCCTCAGCCCCAGGAGCCCTACATCTCAATTCCTCACCTTGGGAGCTCAGACAGGGGGAAGATATGGATCAATGTCCTTTATTAGTCTTTCTCTCTGTAGATCAAAAACATATCAACATGCTCATATCTAATACTTTCTTAAAAAACTCACTGAAGAGTTCATTCATACTTCCTCATACATTACCAAGAGAAACAATCCTTTGATTTCCTGTTCATATAAGACATTACATCAAATATTATATTATAATAAATACATGCCACACAAGAATACCTTATTCATCCTCTCTCTCATGGAGAAAGCAATCACAATCCTAAGCTTGTCTCATACAACAACATTGTCTCAACACACAAACATATATTAGTCCCAACAACATACGAGATTTTCTTCCAGTCGGACCCCACTCTTTATTGTCACAATGTATGACTGTCATATTCATAACCTACTCAAACTACTCTCCAAAGAATTTCCTTAACCAAACCACCTCACAACTAGTTATGCTAGCAACAATGTACTCAACCTTGACCGTGCTTAAAGCTACATAATTCTATTTCCCGCTCATAAAAAATGTCATGGCAGATCCCAAGCTAAATTAGCACCCATATGTTCTCTTTCTATCAATAATTATTTCCAACCTAATCAACATTAGTGTATTTGTGCAGTCATGCATCCCTGGAAGTATATTTCAGACCAAGATTGATCATCCCATGTAAATATCTCAAAAATGTGCATGGTGGAAACCCAATGTGTATGAAGTGACTCAATCAGGAATTGACCTAAGTTGTTATCCACAACAAATATGTCTAGATGTGTGTTACAAGGAACATAAATGCATTAATCAACTGTGAGTTGCCAATTCAAGTTTAGCCATATCTCTACATAAAGTTTTTAAATTCAGGTCCATTAGGGTTGTTGTAACTTATTCAGGTCTCACGGGGAGCATATCTCGTTTATGAGTTTGTTCTTTATTCTATAACCTCCTCAAAACCTAACAAATCTATATTTTGAGATAGATCCAGATATTGACTCACATGACTATCAAAAAAGGATTTTGGATCCGGAGCCATAAATATGTTTACAATTTTTTTTAATGAAAACTCCATATGGGAAATCAATTCTTTTTTTGGTGCAGGTCTCTGAAAGGCTTAATATTCTGAAGAAAAATATCCTACATACATTGGGGTATTCGATATTGCATCAAAGCCTGATATGCGGAGGTAAATTGATGCAAGATGAACTGAAACTCCACCCCATCATATACCATCATTTTAAATTGATGACTCCATGGAGGATATTTTGGATCGAACAAGAAAAAGGGTGCAGGGGGTGTTACTGGATCAAGTCTTACCAAAGGACCAACATCGAATCAAGGAGCTTCGTCTTTCAAAGATATTCTAAATGGAAAACCAGATGCCTCCCCAAATCTAGACAATCACACAATATCCCAAACCACTATATAGTGGAACAATTGAATCACGTTCCAAAATTCACTGTAGATCTACTAGAAACAAATGATCTTCTCACAACATATGAAGCTCAATATGTTATATGTAGGTTCAACAATTTTTTTCCGAAGCCAATGGATCTTTTTCACTGGATCTTCACAAATTGGTCTATAAACTGTGAGATCCACCTCTGTTCTAAAGACTTCTTCATAGTTAAGTTTTCTTCGTCAGAAGAATGAGATTATATTCTGCAAGAAAGCCCATGGTTATAGGGATCTACAAGAATTTTTGTTACTCCCTGGTTCCTAGATTTTGACACAAATATAATAGTAGTATCAAGAATGCCAGTTTGGGTTAGACTACATAATCTCCCACTAGATTTCTGGCATCATAATGTACTATAAGGCATTGGGAATCTGTTAGGGCAATACATAAAGACAACCACATAAAGAGTTGAAGAACGAATCTACACCTTCGCCATAATTTGTGTGGATGTGGATCTCAACAAAGGATTGCCAGATCACATCCTCCTGACTCACAATAAGCAGTGCTGGACACAGTTTCTAGATTTTGAAAACATGACTTTCAGATGCTGAATATGTAGAAAAACAAGACATCTACAAAATTCATGTCCAGAGGTCAAAAAAGAGCCACGAAGGAAGAATAAATCAAGGAAACAACATAAAGGATGGAAATTTTCTTAGCATCTACCCAAAGATGAAGTGGATGAAGAAGAAATGGATCCCCTTACCAATGAAGAAATCCAAAATCCACAAGAAAATGTAGAAAAGAAGGAAACAAATCATGAAGTATCAACAAATCGAGGTCCCACAGTGTAGAAGGAAGGGAGATCAAAGTATAAGGAACTGGGAGGATACAAATGTCAACATGTTTCAAATAGCTCAGACTCAGATAAGGAAGTTCCAAAAATGGATGAGGGGAACCAACTAGCTCTTGTAACAACCACTCCATCTCAAGGAGAGTGGTGGAAAGTAGAAAATAAGAAATGGAGGAAAGGGTAACTTGTTTCTCTATGGTTTAAATGTATTGGCTCTGTGATCACCAATCTTGACTGGCTTGAAGAATGCTTTAAAAGAATCTACAACATGTAATTTTTTTTTCATTAATAAAATTACGATTTTTCCTGGAGATTTTCTTTTAATGATATTTAAAATTACAAATATACTAATTGATAAGAAATACTGGTTCACCCCCCTCTCATTATTTCAAACAAGGTGTAGAGAGATTCCATGGTGGAGGAGTATGCATGCATCATGAAGAGTGATGTTTGGGAAGTGGTGCAGAGGCTAGAGGGAAAATATATAGTAGGATCTCACTGGGTCTACAAGATCAAGCATGGAGGTGATGGGAGTATCAAGAAGTACAAGGAAAGATTCATGACCAAGGATTTCTTGTAGATAGAGAGAGTTGACTATGACGAGACCTTTTCTCTAATTCCAGGTATTCATCTATTAGGGTTGTTTCAACTATTACAACACAGATGGGATGGAATATCCACCAGATGGATGTGAAGACTACCTTCCTCAATGGGGTTTTTAAGGAAGAGATTTACATTGAGCATCCAAAGGGATTTGAGACATGCAGTTGAGAGACACACATTTTTAGACTCAAGAGAGCCTTGTATGGGCTTGTTTTAGTTGCTACGACACCGCCCAAAATATTTTCCCAACACCAAATTTTTGGGTCCCCCTTCTTTTTTTTTAGGTCCCAAGAGTTATGCTTATGATTTCGAGCCGGTGAAGTATTACATTGACATGATTGCCATCAAAATTTATTGATGCCTATGCTTTTGTGATGACATTTGATCCTAGTATATTTCAATTTTAGGGTATGATGCACTAAGAGTCTTATGTATCCTCAAGCCTTTATTTTCTACCATATGCATTGTAACGGAGCGAAGACTTCTTATGTTAACGACCATGACATCACTCAAACTGCATTAAGGTTTATGAAGCCATTATCTTTCCCATGCATCTTTAAAACCCTAGATTATCATGACTAAAGATCCAACCTTGCTTCGAATTAATATTCACCCTCTAGGATGCATTTTCATAACACTCTTGGCATCTGCTTTACACTATGGCATCGTCAAGGGAAGAATCATGTTGCACACCTGTCCTGCACCATCCCTGTCAATTAGAGTTAATGACATTTACATCTTTCAAAATGGTTCTAACATTGTTTCTCCATAAACGTTCACGTAGGTTGCATGAATTAGGAACTAAGAAGTTATCAAAATTATGCAGATGCACACCTTTTGTATGTCAAATGTTTGCAATTCCACAATTGGACTAGAAGACTTATCATTATTAGAAGAAACTTTAATAATGCTACTAGCACTAGCTTACCCATGTTTCTTAATGTTACATTTGGAAGACCTTATATTCTCCATGTTGGAAGCAAGAGTCTACTTGGCTTCATACTTGAGCTTATTTTAACTATGGGGAAACCATATACAATTTATATCGATTATCATAAGAGTTCTTCTCACTGGTTGAAAGGGAAATGTTTTATTTTATGTAAAGTTATAGGTGTTATGTGGCCTTTCATTCGGTTGCAATATAGCTGTGGAGTCATATACGTTGATGTCATGTCACATTCTCAAAGAGGTTGTTAGTGGAAGTTGCAATCGCTTAGACTTGGAGATGAACTTTTGGACTTGGTAGTCATGGGGTGTGGTCCAACTAGATTTTAACTAGTAGCAGAATCAACTAAACATGGCCTAGTTGTGGGTCTTTTTGGGCCTGATATTCCATTTACTAATAATTATGGTGTGTGGGAGGATGAATTTGAAGCTCTTGGTCTTGAAAATTATTTAGAGAAAAGTTTGAAAATATACAATTGTGTATTTAAAAGGAACCAACCCCCCTTAACTGGATGATCCTATGGTCATGTGAGTCGAAATATCCTTCGTGAAGAAAAGTTAAAAAACATTTGGTTGTTTTCAGGTGTGTTGAAGACATAGTGCTATTTCTCAATTCTACATTTGGGAAGTTTACTGAAGCAAACGACGGTCATAATGTTCTCTTTTGTGAAAATGGAGTGGTAGTTCCTTGTAGGGTTGTTACTGTTGCATCAGGGGCAACGTCTAGAAGTTTTTTGCAATATGAGGTAGATGGTCCACCAGTGGATTTGCAAACCACATATGGAACGAAGGTAAAAGTTGAAAGCTCTGCTTACGACCTTGAAATAATGCTTTTCATAGGATTACCAAGACTACATGAACTAAAATAACAAAAATCTAATTTGAAGTCCAACATCTCTTTATGCCATACCATAATCATCCACATGTATTTTTTTTGAGGAAACAGGTTTAGCTTCACGCCTTGCAATGTCATTTGAACCATTGGAGAAGAGACTAATTACATGCCTAAAAATGTTGAGAGTACAAATTTCACATTTATATAAGGAGGAATGGTCTTAAATTCCTTTTGGTGGATCATTGCTAAACACAAGACAAAGCATTTTGGGCCTTGAAGCTGCAACATGCGTGATTCTCCCATTCACTGGATTTTCTGTTGACTTCTCTTTTTCAGAGGCTCCATCATATGCAACAACTATTGCAAGTTGTCTGAAGGACGAAAATGGTGATGGAGCTATAATGCCATATCATCCAAGCACAAAAAATGCAGCGTTGAGAGCATGGGAAAGTCTTTGGCCTCAAGGGAAAAATCGGCAATGGGTACTCTTTCTTTTTGGGCTTGAATTGATTTTGCAGTTGAATATTGATGGGACCAGAATGTTCTTTGAAAAAAAATCCAGCTACCTGAGTGGATGTGGAAATGATTCATTGGGGCAAGGATTTCTTTAATTGATCTTATGTAGTTTGCATTGGTCATGTTTATCATGGCTCCAAATTACATGCGTTAATTTTTAATAAAAAATTTGATATCAAATCCAAGAAGAGAAAAATTGATGCAGACGTATGCGACCTAATTGGTGAATTATAAATGTGACCTGCATTCTTTCTTGGAGAATTATGCTCTTTAAGTTGCGTGCTGAAATGGTAGTGATCTTCCATTAATATCTTCATCGGTGACTTGCCATCTCCACATGTCCCAATTCTCAAGTGTGGCTTGGCCTTACCAATAAAAATTGTAGCCTCCCTATTAAGGTGCATGCCATAGATTCATTGTGCAAATTCTAAGCGCAAACTCCCTTGCAACTGGAAAATGCGACCTTTCCTTACCAATAAAATTTGCAACCTCTCTGCCCAAGCAATATAATGAGTACGCAAATGGTATTGACAATATTCCAATTTGTAACACTTGCCTTCCCCAATAGTCAATATTATTGTGCCAAGTGTCCATCACGCACGTTTTTCTTTAACTAGGAAGGTCAGATTCAAGCATGAAGTGCTACACAATAGTCACATTAAGAAAGGGAAACTATTAGGGTCTACATTTCAGTGAGACCAGACTAGCATTTACATCGACTAGTGTAAATAAAAGGGAACTATTTTCTTGAGATCTCAACACACAACACAAGTATCAAAACATAACCGTGGATGTGAAATTTGATATAAATTTGAACGTCTTAACAACAACTGCTCTTGATCAACCCGTTCCACATGAAAAGACTATTTTCGTCAAAATACCAGATCAAAAGTCTTAAGGTGGACTTGTAATACTTTCGTGATCACGTGGGATTGAGCTCAAGCATTAGTCTGGAACCTACTACCATTGGTAAGGTCTCTGATGCACTTGGTAATGATGAAACTTCAGTTGGTGATGATATGGAATTTGACAACACATCAAGCACATTTTCATTGTAGACATTGGTGTTTCAAAGGATGAGTACATTGCAATTGTGATCTTAGCTAATTAGAGGTTAGAGGGACACTATGAAGGCCTCCTATCCACATATAGTGAATCTTATTTCAAATATTGCAGCTGTGGTTGAATTCACCCACAATTTTTTGACTAATGAGAACACTTATACAATTGAGAGTTCTCATGCTAATGATCATCTTACCATAATGAAATCAAGACTTGAAAATCATTGGAAACTTGGCACACTTATCCAACACGAGTGGAGTCCTAATCACTAGTAACAATTTATGGAGAATTCGACACTAAGGCTCTTGATAAGAGTGCCAAAATTGGTTTTTCATTAGCATTAAAGCCTTGAGATGATCTAAATGAAAAGCAACGAAAGTGGTTGCTAGAGAAAATGAAATCTATGAACTTGAGCGAATTTAAACAAGTCACACTTCTGATATGCATTAAAACTAGAAATTGAAGATGCACTTGATCTTAAACCCATTCAAGGCACAAGTCACATCCTTAGTTGGTAGTGACGTTTTTCTTTTTGTGAATTGCATTGCAACCGTGAGATGTGACCAAGTTGAGGACACAAATCGCTTTCACAACCCCCTCCTTCCCATGCAACCTAATGATGTGACTTGTTCTAATGAAACTCAAGAAGACTCCTATCACAGGTCGCGATTAAAGTTATTAGTGGCACCGTCATTGAAAAGTGTGACCTGTGGAGTGTGGTTTGCGGTTAATAAAGGTCTATGTCTAGTGGTGGAGGGCGCCTTTCAGATGGTGAGATTCAAAAGAAGTTGAAATGGATTAATGTTACCTTACCATAATTGATAAGGATCCTGCCCTGTAATTGATAATTCACATTTCAAATTGACAACGATACTGTTATCTCAATATGTGATTGGATATGTGACTCTCTAGTGCGATTATTCTGAAGTCATAAGTCGCGCAATTAGTTATTAACAATACTATATTTTTAAATTGCAACTAGTCATGTGAAAAGAAACTGCACCCAGACTTGATCTTCCCTCCAACAAGTATTATCACAGAGCATATTGATTTGAAGAGTTTTGATCCATCATTAGCAGATGATCCTCAAGACCCTTTAAAACATAATCACTCCAAAGTGTGTTCTAGTATGAATTCTTTGGTTCTCACAACTACAAATAGACTTCAAGATATTGGAGCAATTATTATGTGCACACAACATTCAAGATCACAATATTCATGAGCAACTCAACTTCTTACAAAAATATTAAAGTGATCAACTGCTCTGGCTAGACATAGACATGGGGAATTATCCCACAAAATTAGTGGAAATGTGAAAGAAATTGTGAAGAATTTTATGGTTTGTTGTCTCAGAGATAAGCTCGAGAAATTAATGATGAATACAATTAGTTTCAAAGTTATACTATTCATTTGCCCATTTTATCCTTATTAAGTGAAGATGCGGCCGTTGAACATGGTGAAAAGGTAAAATATATGGTAGGTTACATAAGTAAAGGGAAATCAAAGTAAGATAAGATAAATGAATCCCATATGAAAGATCACAAGATGGGACACTAGTAAGCTATTATTTAGATAAAATAGTCATCACCTATTATCTTATAAAGATGAAACAATTGCTTGAGCTCATATTGCATTTCATCATTATGATTTGCTTGATGTGCATCAACTCTAGAGGGAATCAACCATATTATACCCAATTACTGTTCCAAAACTTCCAAGATAGCCAACAAAGAATTTTCCACCCAAGTTCAGGAAAATATGTGTATACTGAGGATGAAAGAAATGAGGATCATAAAACCCATAATGCATTTGGATAACAACTAGAAACAAAAAGTTGCATTGTCCAGTAGATGAATCGAAAGGAAAGCAAAAGAAAAGGAAAAGGCCAAAGGGACACCAGAGAAATATGACAATCAACATTGGCTATGACCCTCTTTTAAAACACGGTTGGGAAGCTTAGAGTGATGCTGCACATGCCATGTTACGATGTGGAAATAAACTATATATGAGTCCAAATTATTATCTTTATTTCAATCAATTTGTCATGTTTCTAACTTTATTCTTTGAATTCAAATCACATGGAAATATTTGTAACCATTATAATTTGCTTGTAGGTAGAAGAGAGGAAATAAGAGTGTTGGCCTAGGTGAAGGAAGCTAGGGTTTCCTATCGAGGCTAGATAACTAGGGTTTCAACAAACAAGAAAATTGGCTCCATGTAGTTGCCTAAGGCACTGTGTAAACATCTAACATGGCAAATGAACATTGCCACCTTGTTCATTAGCTTGTGTAAATCTACATATCATCACAACATATGTGCAACAAGCATTCTAGGGTTTTGAGAAACCTCAACATTCTCCTCATAATTCATCTATTGCCATAATGTAAATATTTCTCATCATAATATCAATAGCTATGTTGAGATTGATTTGAGCATGTAATAATCATTAGAGATGAAAGATCTATGAGGAAACTCAAGGGTCATGAGGGTAGATGAAAGGTCACAATAGGTGAACACTCACTTCATTTCTATAATTATACACTCATACCTAATTTGTAAGGGACTTTAGCACTTGAGCTAGGACTAGCATTAGATGTTGATCTGTGCTTGAAAAGCTAAAAGCATCTGACTCTTGGACTCTTGTAGCGTGAGTGGTGGTGAGATTAGGGTTTTTACATTGGATAATGATATGAGCAACTCATGTTCCACTATTGGGATTTGATGGATTGCAGGATATGTGCTTGCATTTTCAGTAACATTAATAAGAAGTAATTTGCTGTCATTATGGATTCTCATGCATCTTTGTGATGGTTTATTGGCTTTCTTGTATTTCTGTCATGTTTGTATGTGTGCTTTCATGTGGGAATATGTTAATGAACTCATTCTTAACTTATAGCTTTCATGCTGGCTTTGAATCTATGCTTAATTATTCCATGCCATGCCAATAAGCTATTGTGATCTGATTTGCAATTAACCTATGAGCACGAGAAATGTGTCTCAGATCAGTGAAGGAAGAGGTGAGGGTTTCAAAATATCACAATGATACAAGATAATAGAAGAAATCAAGTGAGGGCTGATCTCTTACAACCCCAACACAATCATATCATTCACAAATGCACATAATAGAGAGGTTTTGCGCCCTAACGTGTGCGCAATTTATCTAATATGTGTAGGGATTTTGAATTTCTAGTGCATAGGTTTACCGAATGGATGATCCTGCGTTGATCCACCACTAATAGAGCAAGTAGCAAAGCAAGCAGCAGAGACACAAGCGGTTGACTTTGTTGATCTTATTGATCCACCAGTAGAAGATCCAATTCGAGAGTCCAAAGCATCCCTTCCAGATCGAGTATCCCCGCCTAACTTTCTTTCCGGGTGGGAGGATAGCCCCCCCCCCCCCCCATAATAATAGTGAAATTAAGGGCTAGCTAGGCCATCCTGAACTTCTATTTTGTTTGGATGGTCCGGTTAGAGAGAAAGCATGCTCGCTGATTGAACCGAAAGGAGGAGTCCAGCCCGAGATTGTTTATCCAGCCCTATCTAGATAGAACTCCCTTACTGCGGTCGGAGATGTGATTTTCTGGATAAGTCTAAAAGTGATCGGAGCTACCGAGGGTAAGGGGTCGATTCATCTTGGAGGATTGATCAATGGTTCTTGTGATAAAAGGGAGTTCCTCCATTGTCCTAATTCTCATAAAAAAATCCTTTGTTGATGAAGAATAATAAAAGACACACAATTTTGCATGTTTTCCCGAGAGTTGGGGTTTCCTGGCTATATCTTATGTTCTATGTGTTGATGTATTTGTCTTCTAATTTATTTTTATGTTGTACATATTAAGTTAGAAAACTCAGTGTATTTGTGATTTAGATTTCTAGCATATTAATTATTTATATTTCCAAATTTTTATGCTTTAAAATTGCATATCACTTTACTAGATTTTAAGGAAATCTAACATCAACATCACCACTTAACATTCTATATACAAACCATTATTATATTAATTTAAATAACATATAATACACAAAATATCAATTTCTTAACAATTTACTATTAGATATTAAAAATTATTCATCATCATTACACATTCATAAACTGTAAAATTAATTACAAAAAATAATATATTTAAATAAATTGGAAAACATCCTTTAAGCCACATTAAAGAGTGATGAAATTGTTGTTAATAGAGTTTTATGTAAGTAATATACTTACTGTGATGAAATTGTTGTTAATGGAGTTTTATATAAGTAATATCCTTACTATAAATTTGAGGAGGATGACTGAGATGTTGAAATAGTATTTTGATCTTTTAATTTACTTATTATTAAAATTTGGAAAAATAATAATTTATAATAATTATATTATATAGAGATAAATTTAAGAAAAAGAGATTTAAAGTGACCTTTAGCAAAGAACTTCCATAGTGATTATGAAGTTTCATGGATATGGTTGATTATATATACAAATTTATCCTTTTATACCTTACACTTTCTCTTCATGGAAAAAAAAAGTTTACACTTTCACACTTAATTGGTTGAATGGTAAATCTAATTTTGTAGTGTGTACTCAGATATTAGTAGTCACATCACAAAATTTGTTGACGTTGCTATATACTTGTTAAATAACCCAAACAAGTAACTCTATAACTTTATCCCATAAAACAAGGAATTTAAGAACATAAAACAGAGGATAAGACACCACCAAAAATAATTCAAAAGATGACATATATAAACATTCAAGTTTGAAATGGATATTTCGAAACATGCCACGAGTAGTCACTTCAAATAATTGTTGCATTCTATTATTAAACACGCCTTCAAGTAATTGTTTCATTCTATTATAAAACATTTTGAAGTGTACTTTTTATTGTCAAAGTGTATTTTTAATTTTCAAGTTCTTATGTGGGGTTGAGATCATCTTTTTAAAAGTTAAGTTACTATTTATACAAATAAGTTATCGTTTGATACAAATGATGAAGTTGGAAATGTTGATTTAAATTTTTAAATAGGATAAATTAACAGAATTAAATTAAAATTAAATGATATAGTTGTAAAAAAAAATATCATTATTTAAAATAATCTTTACAATGATAAATATAAGCTTGGTTGCAATATAAGTATTACGAAATAGCCTAATATAATAAAGTTTTTATTTAAATTATCTAAAAAATTAAAAAATAAATTATTTACATTAATAAAATAAAATAAAATAACATGTGCATAAATTAAATAAATATCGTGGAAAAAATGTATATAAATTAAAGAGAGAAAAATGTGTATAAATTGAAGAAACATAGTGATGGTGATAAATAACACATAAATATAATATTATTAGACAAATTTTAGGAGGAAAAAAACTTACTTTAAAAAACTCTCAATAGTTACAATGCATTATAATGTTTTTTTCAACAAAAGTAATTATAAACCATTCTAGATCTATATGAATTCTAGATATACCTAGAGTCTAGAGAAATCAAATTATGTAATTTCACTTAGAGAAAATGTTTTAATAAAAAATTATAATTATTTTTTATTGTTATTGTTATTTTTATTTTTTGTAATTTGAGTGAGTCAAAATGTTTACATAATATTAGAGAAATCAAATTATGTAATTTCACTTAGAGAAAATGTTTTAATAAAAAATTATAATTATTTTTTATTGTTATTGTTATTTTTATTTTTTTGTAATTTGAGTGAGTCAAAATGTTTACATAATATAATAGGAAAGGACAGTTCCACACTTTGGTGAAGAGCGCCTCTCAACCTAATAAAAAAGTTTGAATATTTCTTTATGACATAACAATATGTTAAAACTCTTACACAATTTTTTCAACATAATAAAAAAGTTTGAATAATTCTTCATGACATAACAATATGTTAAAACTCTTACACTATTTTTCTCTAATACCATCTTAAGTACCTATCTAACATGAGCGGTTTTTAGAGTGCAAAATACTATGTGTTATTTTTCATTGTTTAAATTGAATTTTTGAATGCTAAATAGACTATATATACTAAATAAAAATTTATTTTTTTATCACATAAATTAATTAACATAGATCTTCAAATAGTTTATTTAAATCTTCTGTTAAAATCTTTTTGAAAAATATAAGATTTAAATTTTTATCACATAAATTAATTAACATAGATCTTCAAACAGTTTTTTAAATCTTTTACTGAAATCTTTTTGAAGAGTATAAGATTTAAATCTCTAATTCACATAACAACAACTTTCTCCAATTTTAATAATTACCCAAAAAAAACAAAAAACAAAAAAATAGAGTAAAGAAACCATTGAGCCTAGAGTATGCCCTAAAACTCTGCTCATGACCCAAGACCCCAAACATCTGAAAAAAGTGAAATCCTGCTCCAAGAATGAAATCCGGCACCATAAATTTGAGAATTTGCTTCTCATCATTATATCTTCATAAAATGTAAAATTAATTATGAAAAATAATATATTTAAGTAAAATTCCCCTGAAGCTATTATCATTAAATTTGGAAAACATCCTTGAAGGCACATTAAAAAGTGATGAAATGGTTGTTAATAAAGTTTTATGTAACTAATATCCTTAGTATCATTATGAGTAGGATGATTGAAATATTGAAATGTATTTTGATTTTTTAATTTATATATTTATTAAAATATGAAGAAAATAATTTATAATAATTATATAATTATATAATTATATATATATATATATATATATATATATATATATATATATATATATATTTTCTTCAGGAAAGAAAAAGCATAATATATTATATAAGGAGTATAATGATCGGAATACATTGGCAGACAGGAAGCTGCAAAAGAGCTGGATAATGGACAAAAAATCCGTGACAAAAAATCCTGATAAAGAGGAAAGAGATCCCCGAAAAACATAACACTGATGATCGTTCATAAAGACAATCAATCTTTGTAGAAGGGGCCTCATAAACGAAATTTTGCAAATACATACAGTTGAGAACTTAGATCCTCCTTGGGGGATACAACAAAATACTAAGAAGGCAATTGATCTAAATAGAAATGGGAACAACAAGGTCAAAATAGACAAAAAAACATACCTGACACCAGCAAGATGAATTAAGCTTTAGGAAAAGAGAATTCTGTGATAGGGATCACTTGCTTGTCTGAAATTACCTTCATGTGCCAAATACCTGGAGCTGAAAGCAGACCATCCTTTGATAAACTGTTAGCCTGCTTGTTCTGTAACCTATAAATGTGCTGAATGGAACATCCTATCATCCTGTCCCAAAGAAACACAATCCTGTTCATCCAGCCTGCCAGTTGAGGATTGCTAATATGGATATTTCCCAGGACAAAATCAACCATTAATTTGGAGTCCCCAAAAATTGAGATGGACTGAATATTAAAGAAGAGACAGAAAGAGAGAAGCCCAGCTAGAGCCATCGCCTCCGCTTTGCATCCAGATCCTTTTCCACCATTCCACGAAATAAGAAATTGAGAATTTTCATCCATGATGATATGGATTCCGCAGCCACAGGAGTTGTTTTGAGCCGCTCCATCAAAGAACGCTCTCGGGTAACAGTTATGAAAAAGATCATCCAAGTTGGGGGCCAATCTTTTTTCCTTGGGAGGCTTCTCAGGTAAGGAATCAAATATAAAAGATATGCTTGGATGATTCCCTAGAAAGGCTCTTTACTTTCCTTAAAAATTTTGTTATTTCTCCATCTCCATATGCACCAAAGGGTGATGATAAAAAGTTGCCTCCAGGAATTCTTTTGCCTGCTCCACCAAACAAAAGCTTCTTGTATGGACGAGTGAGAAGCATGAGGGAGACCATATAAAATTTCCAAAGAATGCCAAATCTGCAGCAATTTCTGACAGAAAAAAAACATATGACAATTTGTTTCATCCTCAATTATAATAATTATATTATATAGAGATAAATTTAAAAAGAAGAGATTTAAAGTCACCTTTACCAAAAAACTTCCACAGTGATTATGAAGTTTCATGAGAATCGCTGACTATATATACAATTTATCCTTTTATATGTTACACTTTCACTTAATTGGGTGAATCGTAAATCTAAATTTGTAGCAAGTGTGTACTTAGCTATTTAGTAATCACATCACAAAATTTGTTACATTAAGTTAATAATCCAAACATGTAACTTTATAACTTTATCCAATAAAACATAGGAATTTAAGAACATAAAACAAAGAGAGTACACTCACATTCAATGAGACAACCAAAATAATTCAAAAAGTGGGATATTTCGAAACATGCCACGAGTGGTGCAAGTCAAATAATTGTTGCATTCCATTATAAAACATTTTGAAGTGTACTTTTAATTGTCAAGTGCATTTTGAAGTGTATTTTTATATGGTTTTGAGATCATCCTTTAAAAAGTTAAGTTAAGTTATCATTTGATACCTATAATGAAGTTAGATCATGTCCTAATGACCAACCATATTTGTTCGTTGGTTAAAAATGTTGATTTAAATTTTCAAATATCATAAATTTAAAAGAATTAAATTAAAGTTAAATTAGAATAGACTGATATTTTAGTGGTAGCTTTTAAGTGGAAGACTGATAAATCAGAATAGACTTCTAAGGCATTTATACTTGGGAGTTGCCATTTACGCAGGGACTTCAATGAAGTTTGCAACAATAGTGCAGTTACTAGGCCTTGCTGAGTCTCTTCTCTATTTTTTCCACTTACTCTGATTTACACGAACCCATACATGAACCCCATACATGAACCTACTAACACATTTCACGCACTGTTGACCTTCTCAACGGCTCCTTTGCCTTTACACGGTTTGGCGTCCCTTCTGTGCATTGGCGAATATCTTTGGAACTTTGGGCGAACTTCAGTCAGAGTAACTTAAATAGATACTACCTCAACAACTCATTTTTAATACACAAGTATTCAGATGCAGAATAGTGATAACACTCTTTTATATTAATTCAGAAATGGATTACAAAAAGATTACAACCTGTTCAATCATGAGATAGACTGTGTTCGCGTTTACCAGACTTGAGCTACTTAGCTAGGAGATAGCTTACTGGAGGCTACCTGGCGAGATCATAGACTTAGTCTTTGAACACTAATACTAACACTCATAAAGACAGACTCTCTAAAGATCTGGCCACTTTAGGTTCTCACCTGTGCCGAACACACAGATGCGCAGACTTCTCAGATCACCTAAGACTTTGAGATTTCTTCGTGATGCAAGCAGATCAGACAGAAGTCCGCAGTTGCAGAGCAGGAAAAACTCTCGACTCTAAAACACTAAAACTTAAAACACTCAAAACTCCGAATGCCCCGAATGAGCCTTACTCCCTTTCTTATATAGAAAAAGGAGGGGACAAACATCCGACCATCGAGTCAAAAAACTTGGTACTAAAGGAATCTGTCAGATCATGAGATGTGGCTCAAAGTGCACCAAAAGACAGAGAAGTGCCCTGTGTCTCATTACTGAAGATTATTACAAATCTACGAAGAATAAAACTTTACAAAGTGGAAGCTTTTTGAATAGGAAAAGCCCACGGGAAAATCTGGTCACAAATTGTCCTTGTGACTCGACGACAAATTTACATTGTGGAGAATTTTATGGAAAAGTCCACGGGAACCAAATTTTTTTAAAAGACTGTAATTTAGGGAAACTGAAATTTTTTATACAAATTCTCATCCCAATCCTTGGTAAAAATCCTTCTTACAATCATGGGATTATTTAATATAATTTGATACTTAATTTTTGTGAGAATAAGCCATTGGTGATGTCTATTCATATATTTTTTTAATACCTCGTTATCTCGGAGAGGATATCGATCTGGGAGAGAGAACATGTCTTTGACGGTTTCATAAGGAGAATGGAAGCATTCAGGAATATTGTGTTCAAAACGTGTATCGCAACCTATTCTGACATATGATTCATGGTGAACAGGATCTATACCTGTTCTGTTCATACCATAATCAGTCCACCAATCTCGTATCCAATCACTTTGTTGGTTTTGCTGCATGATTCCTGTGGTCCAAAACTTTATTTTGGTGTAGTGGGTTTCCTCTTTGCTGTCTTTATTCAATATGTCCCACCATAATCTTTTGTAGATGCCGAAATCATAGAATGTGTCCGGAAAAATGAGGCTGGGGTCCTTTCTAGGCCATAGTGCAACATTATGTGTTGTAAAAGGAAAAGAAGTGTTCCTCATTCGATTTATTGAAAAATATCTTTCATAGAACCCACTTCTGCTTCCCCCATGTGACCATATCATGGTTCGATCATGGAAGTCATGTAGAAGAGCATCTTGTGCCTGTCTTGCAACATCCATACTTTTGGAATAAACCATATCGTGGATCCACTTGCTCCCTTTTGGATACACTCTTCTTTTAGGTACTAGATGTAATATATCAGTGTGTGCTTGAAGATTGGTATCTAATACTTTCATATTTCTTAATTGCCAGGTGGGCTTCCAACTTTGTTTGTATTCTGACCAACTAAGATTATTTGGATTTGTTCTAAGTACTTCTTTTTGTTGGCTTTGATCCCATTCTGTTACTATTACCATCACATGTTTAAGAGGCTGAATAAATTCTCTACTGAGAAAATCTGGCAGATGATTTTCTTTCCCTTTAATATGCTCCACTTCAAAATCAAATTTGGCGAACAAGGCCTGCCACCGAGCAAACTTAGCTTCTCCCGACTTTCTAATATCTTTGGTTAAGAATTTCTTCATAGCCGAGGCATCAGTCCTTAGCAAGACTTTTTTATTTACAAGATTTATCTCATGAATGTGACAACAATAGGATTTGTTGCTAAATTGACTCCATTTAATCTCGATGAGGAGTTATTGCATCCTATATTTGTTGTGAGTGAATTTATGATTCAGTTTCTACTCC
Organism: Pinus tabuliformis; assembly: GCA_031772625.1. NCBI lineage: Eukaryota > Viridiplantae > Streptophyta > Pinopsida > Pinales > Pinaceae > Pinus > Pinus tabuliformis. Next base: position 1,707,106,536 of record CM062819.1, read on the forward strand.
CAACTATAAAATGTAAGCCCATAGAGGCAAATGCGTAATGAGGGATGTGAGGTGAGTGGGAGAGTAGATGAGAAACTCTGTTGTTGTAATCTTCTAGTTGATGAATGAGATTGTCGATGCCTCTGTTTGGTGGACATAGCCTAGATTGGTTGGGTGAACCACATTAAAATCGCTATGTCTTCATGTTTGTTTATGCTGTGTGTGATTATTTAGTTTCCGTTGTGATTTTTGCTCCAACAATTGGTATCAGAGCTTACGTTGTTGAGCTGGTACGTGCATTGAGTCTGCTGCCTATGACAGAGAGGCTGAGAGGCCAGGTCTGCTGCGTGTGACAGAGAAGCTGGCGGTGACTCTGGATCAGCGTAAATACACAGTGCCGTGGGCTGTATCTCTGATTGTTGTGTCGTTCACTACGTCTGAAGGCTGCGTGCGGTGGGATGGTCGTAAATCCAAGAGCTGTTTGGGCTACGTTTAGACTGGTGATCGTTTTTTAAATGAAACTGGTGGTCGTGGACTGTGAGACCGTGGACCGGTTTTCTGTGTTTAAGCTGGTTAAGGTTGTGTTAAGGTAGCATTGAATAGTGCGGTGGACTGTGAGCCTGGCAGCGTTGAATGGTGGTGAAATGCCATTTAAAACAAAAATCGGTTTGCACCTTTTTTTTTAAGAACCATTTAAAAATCGATTTGTGTTCTAAATTTCGATATACATTGTATTTATTATATATCGTTTTGAAGTCGTTTAAGATTCGATTATATTGAAATTCATTGTATATCGATATTGTATATCAATTTGATTTGTAATGTGCCATTAAAAGGGCCAGGCAGAATATCCAAACCAGCCGAAATAACATTTCAAGTATCCTAAAAATTACTTGTTTTTGATAAGTGCTGTGAAGATTTCCTTCTGCTGGGTAAGAAGACAAATTAAGCTATGTCAAAAACACAAAGTGCTCGATTTGAGATCGAGAAGTTCAATGGGAAAAACAACTTCGAGATCTGGAAAGTTAAGATGTATGATCTACTCGTGCAACAAGGCGTGGCGAAGGCGCTATTGGGAAAAGCCAAACAACCATACACCATGACAAATAACAAATGGAGTGACATGGATGAAAGAGCACTAAGCGGAATTCGATTGTGTTTGGCGGATGATGTTTTGTTTAACATCGTGTCAAAGAAAACTACTGTTGGTTTGTGGACAAAGCTTGAAAAGCTGTACATGACACAATCCTTAACCAATAGGATTCTTCTGAAGCGATAGTTGTACAATTTGCGCATGAAGGAAGGTACATCTATTACTGATCATTTGAATACTTTTAATACTCTCTTGGTGCAGTTAGAAAGTATAGAAGTAAAATTTGAATCAGAAGATAAAGCTGTAACTTTATTATGCTCGTTGCCCAAGTCATGGGATCATTTTGTTACTTCTATAAGTCTTAGTTCATCAAAAACCCTTGAGTTTGATGATGTTGTTGGAGCTTTATTATCTGAAGAAACAAGGAAAAGGTCAAATTTAGAAACCTCTACATCAGAAGCAATGATGGTCAGAGGTTGTTCTAAAGGAATACGCTTCAGTAAGCATGACAACTCGCGGTCAAAATCGAAAGGGAAGAAGAGTAAGGTAAAGTGTTGGTTTTGTGGCAAGTCAGGACATTTGAAGAAGGACTGTTGGAAGAGACAACAAACATCCAAAGTAGACTCTTCGACATAAAAGAAAGAAGCAAACACGAAAGATATAGGTTCTGCATCCGTTTTAGGTATGAGTGATGAAGTGTTATCAGTGAGTTTGTCTAATCATGATCAACATTGGTTGTTAGATTCTAGTGCGTCAAATCACATGTGCATTCATAGAGAGTGGTTTAAAACTTATAAATCAATCAATGATGGAGTAGTTTACATGGGAAATGATGTCACATGTAATATTGTGGGAATTGGAAGCATCCAGATTAAAATGTTTGATGGGACAAATAAAATATTAACTGATGTAAGACACGTGCCTGAACTCAGAAAAAATCTCATTTCACTAGGAGTACTAGACACAAATGGATATAAAACCTTTATTCAAGGTGGAGTAATGAAAGTTTATAAAGGAATTTTACTAGTAATGAAAGCAAAGAAGGTTGGAAATCTTTTTCAGTTAGAAGGAAGAACAGAGTCAGATCATGCTTCTATAGTATCTGAAAACGACAATAATTCTACTCATCTATGGCATCAAAGGTTGGGCCATATGAGCGAAAGAGGATTAAAAATTTTATCTGATCGTAAGTTACTTCCTAGTTTAAAATGTTCTAAGTTAGATTTCTGCAAACATTGTATATTTGGGAAACAAAGCAGGCAGAAGTTTAAAACTAGAAAACATACTAGTAAGGGAATCCTTGAGTATATCCATTCTGATGTTTGGGGTCCATCTCCTATAATCTCATATGGAGGATCGTCATATTTTGTATCTTTTATTGATGATTTCTCTAGAAAGGTGTGGGTCTATATGTTAAAGAAAAAGTTTGATACATTCACAGTTTTCAAACAGTTTAGAGCATTAGTTGAAAACATCACTGGAAGAACCATTAAATGTTTAAGAACTAACAATGGTGGTGAGTTTACTTCAAAGGAATTTGATAATTATTGCAAGGACGCTGGGATCGAAAGACATAAAACCACTGTATATACTCCTCAACAAAATGGAGTTGCTGAACGCATGAACAAGACTCTCTTAGAGAGAGCAAGAAGTATGCTTAGTAAAACCAATTTGCAGAAGGAATTGTGGACAGAAGTGGTTTCTACGACTTGTTACTTGATAAATCGATCACCATCAACTGCAATAGGATGCAAAATTCCTCAAGAGGTATGGAAAGGTCATCCTTGTGATTATTCTAAACTGAAAGTTTTTGGTTGTGATGCATATGCTCTAATTCCGAAACATCAACGTTCTAAATTAGATCCTAAATCAAAAAGATATATCTTTGTTGGATATGGTGATGGGACTAAGGGATATAGGTTGTGGGATCCTACTGCTCACAAGATCATCATTAACAGAGATGTTAAATTCAATGAATCTTCACTCAATAATCTGGATGTAGATGATAAATTGAAACAGGATAATGTACCTAAGTTTCAACATATTCAGTTTGAAACCAGTTCAAATACTGATGATAGTCCAGATGAACAAGTTTCAGATGCAGATCATGAACAATTTTCATATGCAGATCATGAACATGTTTCAGATGGAGATCATGAAGAAGTTCCTACAAATAATAATTAGCAAATTGTGGAAGTACCAGAAACATATTTAAGGAGGTCCACGAGAATCAAACGTCCTCCTAAAAGGTATGATGATTATGTTACTTCAATTGCTTTAACCGCTAATGATGATGAACCTTTGTGCTATTAGGAAGCTGTAGAAGGTTCTAAAAGTGATTAGTGGAAAGAATCTATGAAGGAAGAGATGATGGCATTAGACAAGAATGTCACATGGGATTTGGTAGAACTTCCTAAAGACAGAAAAACTGTGGAATGTAAATGGGTTTACAAATTGAAAAGGGGCGTTCATGATATAGAGGACAGGTACAAAGTAAGGGTGGTCGCAAAAGGTTTTTCTCAGAAAGCAGGAATTGACTTTCATGAGATATTTTCACCAGTTGTAAAAATTGTTTCAATTCGGATTGTGTTAGCTTTAGTTGCTTTACTTGATTTAGAATTACACCAACTAGATGTTAAAACTGCATTTTTACACGGAGATTTAGATGAGGAGATTTACATGGAACAACCGGAAGGGTTTGTTCAAAATCGCAAAAAGAAATTTGTCTGCAGGCTCAAGAAATCATTGTATGGTCTGATGCAGTCGCCTTGACAATGGTACAAGAAATTTGATTCTTTCATGATGAGTCAAAATTATATAAGAGTGAATATGATCATTGTGTTTACTTAAAGAAATTGAATAATGGCATGTTCATTATCTTAGTGTTATATGTTGACGATATGCTTTTAGTAAGCAAAAGCATAAGTGATATCAACAGGTTAAAGGCTCAGATGGCTAGGACGTTTGATATGAAAGATCTAGGAGCATCAAGACAGATTTTGGGCATGGAGATTTTTAGAGACAGGAGCAATGGTAAGCTGTGGCTATCACAAAAGAAGTATATTGAGAAAATACTCTTGAGGTTTGGTATGAACAATGTGAAGCCTATTTCAGTCCCTTTAGCTTCCTATTTTAAGATTTCTTCAAGTTTATGTCCTAATACAAATGAAGAAAAGGAATATATGTCTCAAATTCCATATGCCAATGTAGTAGGTTGTTTGATGTATGCAATGGTTTGTACACGACCAGATATTTCACATGCAGTTGGGGTTGTCAGCAGGTATATGGCAAATCCAGGAAAAGAACACTGGTCAACAGTGAAATGGGTGCTTTGGTATCTGAGAGGCGCAAGTGATTATTGTATCACTTATAACAAAAGTAGTGAATTTGTTTGCGGATATGTTGATTCTGATTTTGCAGGTGATTTGGATAAGAGAAGGTCAACTTCAGGATATGTATTTACTCTTGCAGGTGGAGCTATAAGCTGGATGTCAAAGCTACAAAACATTGTTGCTTTATCCACTACAAAAGCAGAATACATAGTTGCTTCACATGCTTGCGAAGAAGCGGTTTGGTTGAAAGGTTTGTTTGGTGTGTTTGGTAGGTTGCAGGACAACATCAAGTTATTTTGTGATAGTCAAAGTGCAATTCACTTGGCTAAAAATCCTGCTATCATAGTAAATCAAAGCATATACCTATCATGTACCATTTTGTAAGACAGGTTATCACTGAAAGGGGAGTCTCTCTTGAAAAAGTGCATCCAAAGGAAAACTGTGCAGACATGTTCACGAAACCAATTTTGTTAGAGAAGCTATGATGGTGTCTGGCTTCTTTTGGCTTGCAGAAAAGATAAAAATAATAATGGAACAGGGTATAAGGCTAATTGTTGTCAAGGTGGAGATTCTTGAGATTTCTTTCAATTAAATTTGGAGAAAATCTCGTGAATGTGAAAACAATAGGATTTGTTGCTAAATGACTCCATTTAATCCTGATGAGGAGCTATTGCATCCTATATTTGTTGTGAGTGAATTTATGATTCAGTTTCTACTCCCAGCTATAAAATATAAGCCCATAGAGGCAAATGCGTAATGAGGGATGTGAGGAAGTGGGAGATCAGATGAGAAACTCTGTCGTTGTAATCTTCTAGTTGATGAATGAGATTGCCGATGCCTCTGTTTGGTGGAAGTAGCCCAGATTGGTTGGGTGAACCACGTTAAAATCGCTGTGTCTTCATGTTTGTTTATGCTGTGTGTGATTATTTAGTTTCAGCTGTGATTTTTGCTCCAACAAAGTTATAGGTGTTATGTGGCCTTTCATTCGGTTGCAATATAGCTGTGGAGTCATATACGTTGATGTCATGTCACATTCTGAAAGAGCTTGTTGGTGGAAGTTGCAACCGCTTAGACTTGGAGATGAACTTTCAGACTTGGTAGTCATGGGGTGTGGTCCAACTAGATTTTAACTAGTAGCAGAATCAGCTAAACACGACATAGTTGTGGGTCTTGTTGGGCCCGATATGCCATTTACTAATAATTATGGTGTGTTGGGAGGATGAATTTGAAGTTGTTGGTCTTGAAAATTGTTTAGAGAAAAGTTTGAAAAAATACAATTGTGTATTTAAAAGGAACAAGCTCCCCTTAACTGATGATCCTATGGTCATATGAGTCGAAATATCCTTCGTGAAGAAAATTTAAAAAATGGTTGGCTGTTTTCAGGTGTGTTGAAGACAGTGTGCTATTTCTCAATTCCAAATTTGGGAAGTTTATTGAAGCAAACGATGGTCATAATGTTCTCTTTTGTGAAATGGAGTGGTAGTTCCCTGTAGGGTTGTTATTGTTGCATCAGGGGTAACGTCTGGAAGTTTTTTGCAATATGAGGTAGATGGTCCACCAGTGGGTGTGCAGACCACGTATGGCACGAAGGTCAAAGTTGAAAGCTCTACTTACGACCTTGAAATAATGCTTTTCATGGGATTACCAAGACTACATGAACTAAAATAACAAAAATCTAATTTGAAGTCCAACATCTCTTTATGCCATACCATAATCATCCACATGTATTTTATTTGAGGAAACTGGTTTAGTTTCACGCCTTGCAATGTCATTTGAACCATTGGAGAAGAGACTAATTACATGCCTAAAAATGTTGAGAGTACAAATTTCACATTTATATAAGGAGGAATGGTCTTAAATTCCTTTTGGTGGATCATTGCTAAACACAAGACAAAGCATTTTGGGCCTTGAAGCTGCAACATGCGTGATTCTCCCATTCACTGGATTTTCTGTTGACTTCTCTTTTTCAGAGGCTCCATCATACGCAACAACTATTGCAAGTTGTATGAAGGACGAAAATGGTGATGGAGCTATAATGACATATCAGCCAAGCACAAAAAATGCAGCGTCGAGAGCATGGGAAAGTCTTTGGTCTCAAGGGAAAAATCGGCAATGGGTACTCTTTCTTTTTGGGCTTGAATTCATTTTGCAGTTGAATATTGATGGGACCAGAATGTTCTTTGAAAAAAAATTCAGCTACCTGAGTGGATGTGGAAATGATTCATTGGGGCAAGGATTTCTTTAATTGATCTTATGTAGTTTGCATTGGTCATGTTTATCATGGCTCCAAATTACATGCGTTATTGTTTAATAAAACATTTGATATCAAATCCAAGAGGAGAAAAATTGATGCAGACACATGTGACCTAATTGGGGAATGAGAAATGTGACCTGCATTCTTTCTTGGAGAATTATGCTCTTTAAGTTGCGTGCTGAAATGGTAGTGATCACCCATTAATATCTTCATCGGCAACTTGCCATCTCCACATGTCCCAATTCTCAAATGCAACTTGGCCTTACCAATAAAAATTGCAGCCTCCCTACTTAAGGTGCATGCCATAGATTCATTGTGCAAATTCTAAGCGCAACCTCCCTTACAACTGGAAAATGCGACCTTTCCTTACCAATAAAATTCGCAACCTCTCTGCGCAAGCAATATAATGAGTTTGCAAATAGTATTGACAATATTCCAATTTGTAACAATTGCCTTCCCCAACAGTCAATATTATTGCGCCAAGTGTCCATCACGCACGTTTTTCTTTAACTAGGAAGGTCAAATTCAAGCATGAAGTGCTACACAATAGTCACATTAAGAAATGGAAACTATTAGGGTCTACATTTCAGTGAGATCAGACTATCATTTACATCGACTAGTGTAAAGAAAAGGGAACTATTTTCTCGAGATCTCAACACACAAAACAAGTATCAAATCATAACGTGGATGTGAAATTCGATATAAATTTGAATGTCTTAACAACAACCGCTCTTGATCAACCTGTTCCACATGAAAAGACTATTTTCAGCTTCAAAATACTAGATCAAAAGTCTTACAAGGTGGAATTTTAATACTTTCATGATCACGTGGGATTGAGCTCAAGCATTACTCTGGAACCTACTCCCATTGGCAAGGTCTCTGGTGCACTTTGTAATAATGAAACTTCAGTTGGTGATGATATGGCATTTGACAACACGTCAAGCACAATTTCATTGCAAACATTGGTGTTTCAAAGGATGAGTACATTGCAATTGTGATATTAGCTAATTAGAGGTTAGAGGGACACTATGAAGGCCTCCTATCCACATATAGTGAATCTTATTTCAAATACTACAGCTGTGGTTAAATTCACCCACAATTTTTTGACAAATGAGAACACTTATACAATTGAGAGCTCTCATGCTAATGATCATCTTACCATAATGAAATCAAGACTTGAAAATCGTCGGAAACCTGGCACACTTATCCAACATGAGTGGAGTCCTAATCACTAGTAACAATTTATGGAGAATTTGACACTAAGGCTCTTGATAAGAGTGCCAAAATTGGTTTGTCATTAGAATTAAAGCCTTGAAATGATCTAAATGAAAAGCAACGAAAGTGATTGCTAGAGAAAATGAAGTCTATGAACTTGAGCGAATTTAAACAAGTCACACTTATGATATGCATTAAAACTAGAAATTGAAGATGCACTTGGTCTTAAACCCATTCAAGGCACAAGTCACGTCCTCAATTGGTAGTGACGTTTTTCTTTTTGTGACTTGCATTGTAACCATGAGATGTGATCAGGTAGAGGTCGCAAATCGATTTCACAACCCTCTCCTTCCCATGCAACCTAACGATGTGACTTGTTCTAATGAAACTCAAGAAGACTCCTATCACGGATCGCGCTTAAAGTTATTAGTGGCACCGTCATTGAAAAGTGTGACCTGTGGAGTGTGATTTGTAGTTAATAAAGGTCAATGTCTAGTGGAGGAGGGCACCTTTCAGATGGTGAGATTCAAAAGAAGTTGACATGGATATGTGCTACCTTACAATAATTGATAAGGCTCCCGCCGTGTAATTGATAATTCACATTTCAAATTGACAACGATATTGTTATCTCAATATGTGATTGGATATGTGACTCTCTAGTGCGATTATTCTGAAGTCATAAGTCGCGCAATTAGTTATTAACAATACCATTTTTTTAAATTGCAACTAGTCATGTGAAAAGAAACTGCACCCAGACTTGATCTTCCCTCCAACAAGTATTATCATAGAGCATATTGATTTGAAGACTTTTGATCCATCATTAGCAGATGATCCTCAAGACCCTTTAAAACATAATCACTCCAAAGTGTGTTCTAGTGTGAATTCTTTGGTGCTCACAACTACAAATAGACTTCAAGATGTTGGAGCAATTATTATGTGCACACAACATTCAAGATCACAATATTCATGAGCAACTCAACTTCTTACAAAAATATTAAAGTGATCAACTGCTCTGCCTAGACATAGACATGGGGAATTATCCCACAAAATCAATTGAAATGTGAAAGAAGTTGTGAAGAATTTTATGGTTTGTTGTCTCAGAGATATGCTAGATAAAGTAACGATGAATACAATTAGTTTCAAAGTTATACTATTCATATGCCCATTTTATCCTTATTAAGTGCAGATGCGACCGTTGAACATGGTGAAAAGGTAAAATATATGGTAGATTACATAAGTAAAGGGAAATCAAAGTAATATAAGACAAATGAATCACATATGAAAGATCACAAGATGGGACACTAGTAAGCTATTATTTAGATAGAATAGTCATCACCTATTATCTTATAAAGATGAAACAATTGCTTGAGATCATATTGCATTTCATCATTATGATTTGCTTGATGTGCATCAACTCTAGAGGGAATCAACCATATTATACCCAATTATTGTTCCAAAACTTCCAAGATAGCCAACAAAGAATTTTCCACCCAAGTTCAGGAAAAGATGTGTATATTGAGAATGAAAGAAATGAGGATCATAAAACCCATAATGAATTTGGATAACAACTAGAAACAAAAAGCTGCATTGTCCCGGTAGATGAATCGAAAGGAAAGCAAAAGAAAAGGAAAAGGCCAAAGGGACACTAGAGAAAAATGAAAATCAACATTGGCTATGACCCTCTTTTAAAACACGGTTGGGAAGCTTAGAGTGATGCTACACATGCCATGTTACGATGTGGAAATAAACTGTATATGGGTCCAAATTATTATCTTTATTTCAATAAATTTTTCATGTTTCTAACTTTATTCTTTGAATGAAAATCACATGCAAATATTTGTAACCATTATAATTTGCTTGTAGGTAGAAGAGAGGAAATAAGATTGTTGGCCTAGGTGAAGGAAGCTAGGGTTTCCTATCGAGGCTAGATAACTAGGGTTTCAACAAACAAGAAAACTGGCTCCATGTAGTTGCCTAAGGCACTATGTAAACATCTAACATGGCAAATGAACATTGCCACCTTGTTCATTAGCCCGTGTAAATCTACATATCATCACAACATATATGCAACAAGCATTCTAGGGTTTTGAGAAACCTCACCATTCTCCTCATAATTCATCTATTGCCATAATGTAAATATTTTTCATCATAATATCAATAGCTATGTTGAGATTGATTTGAGCATGTAATAATCATTAGAGATGAAAGAGCTGTGAGGAAACTCAAGGGTCATGAGGGTAGATGAAAGGTCACAATAGGTGAATACTCACTTCATTTCTATAATTATACACTCATACCTAGTTTGTAAGGGACTTTAGCACTTGAGCTAGGACTAGCATTAGAAGTTGATCTGGGCTTGAAAAGATAAAAGCATCCGACTCTTGGATGCTTGTAGGGTGAGTGGTGGTGAGGTTAGGGTTTTTGCATTGGATAATGATATGAGAAACCCATGTTCCACTATTGGGATTTGATGGATTGCATGACATGTACTTGCATTTTCAGTAACATTAATAAGAAGTAATTTTCTTTCATTATGGATTCTCATGCATCTTTATGATGGTTTATTGGCTTTCTTGTATTTACGTCATGTTTGCATGTGTGCTTTCATGTGGGCATATGTTAATGAACTCATTCTTAACTTATAAATTTCATGCTAGCTTTGAATATATGCTTAATTATTCCATGCCATGCTAATAAGCTATTGTGATCTGATTTGCATTTAACCTTTAAGCACGAGTAAAGTGTTTCAGATCAGTGAAGGAAGAGCCGAGGGTTCCAAAATATCGCAATGATACAAGATAATAGAAGAAATCAAGTGAGGGATGATCTCTTACAACCCCAACACAATCATACCATTCACAAATGCACACAATAGAGAGGTTTTGCACCCTAACGTGTGTGCAATTTATCTAATATGTGTAGGGATTTTGCATATCTAGTGAATAGGTAAGGGGTCGATTCATCTTGGAGGATTGATCAATGGTTCTTGTGGTAAAAGGGAGTTCCTCCCTTGTCCTAATTCTCATAAAAAAATCCTTTGTTGACAAAGAATAATAAAAGACACACAATTTTGCAGGTTTTCCCTAGAGTTGGGGTTTCCTGGCTATATCTTATGTTCTATGTGTTGATGTATTTGTGTTTTGATTTATTTTTATGTTGTGCATCTTAAGTTAGAAAACTCAGTGTATTTGTGATTTAAATTTCTAACATAGCAATTATTTATATTTCCAAGTTTTTATACTTTAAAATTGCAAATCACTTTAAAGGGTCATGAGGGTAGATCTCAAATCAATACACCAGTATTTTTGACGTGGTTAAAACCCTCAAAGTGCAAGGAGGGAAACAATCCATGGCCTGTCCCAACGTGGGTACTAAAGGCAATTTATTAATCAAATAATGAAAATTTACATAAGCTTCTCTCATGCACGGATTACCCGAACAATGACCCTCCATGCGCTTTAAATAGAACTCATGGACCAATCGGGTGTCAAGCCACGGATCAAGTGTCGGTAATACCGAGGTGAGAGTGAACCGTCAGATCACTACATATCGTGACCGTCGGATTGTAAGTTACAAAATGTACAACGGTAAAGAAACACACTTTACCTAACTCTAACCTAACTCTATACTAGACCAAGTTGAACTTAACTATATCCTATGTGTCGAAATATCCTAACATCCCCCCTTAAGAACAACTTGGGATAGGATTGAAGGATTTACAAATATGACACAATAGGAGAAGGAAGGAGGCACTAGAGCCTATCCCCCCTTAGTGAAAACTTCCTGAACTCCAAGCATATATCGAAGTTTAGTGAACTTTGCCTCTGTGAGAGCCTTTGTGAAGATGTCTGCAACCTGATCATCTGTTGGACAATATTGCACTTCAAGAACATGGTCATGAATGAGCTTTCTGATGAAGTGCATGTGTAGTTCAATGTGTTTGCTGCGCTGATGTTGGACTGGATCTTTGCATAGCTGAATGGCACTTTGATTATCACACCAAAGTGTGGTTGGATGCTGCTGCTCAAAGCCAAACTCTGATAGGATCTGACGAAGCCACAAGGCTTCCTTACTAGCTTCCACGGCACCACGATACTTTGCTTCTGCTGACGAAAGAGAAATGGCAGCCTGTTTCTTACAAGCCCATGTAATAGGTCCTGAACCAAGAGTGAAGACATAACCGGCAGTAGACTTCCGATCATCAGGGTCACCAGCCCAATCAGAATCAGTGAAACCAACTAACAGAGGAGCTGCTTTGGCATTGTAATGAATCCCAAATTGTACTGTACCTCGAACATAACGAAGTATTCTTTTAGCTGCTTTCCAATGACTTTCACGGGGGTTTTGCATAAAACGAGCAACAAGGCCAACAACAAAGGAAAGATCAGGACGAGTATGGGTTAAATACAAGAGTTTTCCGACAAGTTGACAGTATAACGTAGCATCAACTTCAGGAGAAGTACAAGAGACTGAAAGTTTGACTCCAGACTGAAAGGGAGAAGGGGCTGGCTTACAGTCTTCCATGTGAAAATGACGAAGAATATCACAAGCATACTTGGACTGGGAAAGGAAGATACCCTCCTGGGATTGCAAGACTTGAAGACCGAGAAAATAGTGTAAGTGTCCTAAGTCTGTCATTTCAAATTTCTTTTTAAGGCTGGACTTCACATGGTTTATAAGGTTGGGATCACTACCAGTAAGAATAAGATCATCAACATAAAGAACAAGGATGATAAGAGAGTTTCCCACACTCTTGGTGTAGACAGTATTGTCAGAATGACACCTAGAAAAGCCAGATTCTAAAAGAAAGCTATCCATTTTGGCATACCAAGCCCGAGGAGCTTGCTTGAGGCCATAAAGGGATTTCTTAAGTCGAAAAACAAGGCTGGAGTCTGTTTGTATGAAGCCAATGGGTTGTTCCATATAGATTTCTTCCTGCAAGTCCCCATGCAAGAAGGCAGATTTAACATCCATCTGATGGACTTCCCATTTTAAAGAGGCAGCAAGGGAAAGAACAAGGTGGATAGAGTTCATTTTGGCAACAGGGGAGAAGGTTTTAGTGTAGTCAATGCCTTCAACCTGTGAAAAGCCCTTAGCAACGAGACGAGCTTTATGTTTATCAACTTTCCCATCTGGTCCATACTTGGTTCTGTAAACCCATTTACATCTAACAAGTTTGCGTCCCTTTGGTAGAGGAACAAGATCCCATGTATCATTTGTCATCAATGAATGATATTCTTCATTCATAGCTGCTTCCCAATGTGGATGGCCTGAAGCTTCTGCAAAAGTGTCAGGATCATGATTTACTGGAGCTTGAGCCAGTAAATAAGAGGCTCTTTCAAACTGAGAACATGTACGTTGCTGATCTGTAGGATCACCGGCAAGTTCACCTGCTGCATCCCGAGTAGCACGGACCCATCTTGGAAGTTGAGGATCCTGAGAAGGTGGGGGAGGATTATCATCCTCGCTTTCATCATCTGAAGAAGAAATGTTTTCAAAAGTAGAAGAGATAGGAAGAGGTGGCACATCCGCCGGACTAGGCTCGCAGGCCGATTTATTTTCATCAAATTTTACATCTCTTCTAATGATAACATTTTTGGACTTAAATGGAATAAGTCTATAACCTTTTACATCTTCAGAATATCCAACAAAAGTACATTTCTCACTCTTAGGTTCTAAAGCTTTATGCTTTTCATCTGGAATATGGGCCCATGCTTCACTTCCAAACACACGAAAGTGACTTACATCTGGTTTAATGGAACTCCAAGCTTCTTCTGGAGTGATATTCTCTAGAACCTTAGTAGGAGTGCGATTGATTATATAATTTGCACAATTAATTGCTTCGGCCCAAAAACTAAGACTGAGTCCTTTAGATTGCAGCATACAATTAGCCATTTCCTTTAAGGTGCGATTTTTCCTTTTAGCTACACCATTTTGTTGTGGAGTGTATGGAACAGTATGTTGCATTTGAATTCCATTTTCGGTGCAAAAGTTGATGAATGTGTTTTTAACATATTCTCCACCATTATCAGTTCTTAGCTTAAGAATTTGATGTCCAGATTGTTTTTCAACAAAGGCTTTGAAGGCCAAAAAGGTGTTAAATACTTCGCTCTTGAGTTTTAAGAAGTATACCCAAGTGCGTCTGGAGAAATCATCAATGAAAGTTAAGAAGTACTTGCAGCCAGAGAATGAAGCAACAGGAAGAGGACCACATAAATCACTATGCACAAGCTGTAAAGGGGCTGAGGCGTGCCAAGAGGCACGTTTGTCAAAACTGTCCTGATGATGTTTTCCGAGTACACATCCGGAACAAACACCATCTCTGCAAGATACCATAGGAAGACCTGTCACCATATTTTCTTTACATAGATGCTGAAGGGAGCGATAGTTTAAGTGACCAAATCGCTCATGCCAAAGTTTGCTCACTTCATCATTATGAGCAACAAATACTGAGGGAAGATTTGATGACCCAAAGTTGTGAAACTTATACAACCTTTTGGAATCATCAGCAAGACCAGTAGCTAGAATCTGTTTAGGATCTTTTAGATCCTTGATTACAACATCATGAGGTGAAAATTAAACAATTTTACCTTCACCTGAATGAGTTATCTGATAGACAGATAGAAGGTTGCAGGATAAGGTTGGAACACATAATACATCATTAAACTGACCATTGTCTAGATGAATAGTTCCAGTCCCTACAACATTAAGAGATATATCATCACCAATATATATATTTTTGGTGTTACAATCATTTAAAGAAGAAAACATGGCTTGGTTTTTGGCCATGTGATAAGAGGCTCCAAAATCAATGAGCCACTCATGAGAATGAGAAGAAGAAGAAGATACATTTAATGCATAACCAGACTGAGATGATTGACAACGACATGCAGAAAGTGCCATTCCGGAAGTTGAAGTTGAAGTAGGCTCCACATGGATGTTATGTTTCTTCATTGCGGCTTCCAAGGCTTCCATCTTCTTAAAGCATTTAGATTCTAAGTGGCCATCTCGATTACAAAAGTTACAATGTCTATCAGTCTTCTTCCATTTGTTTTTATTGGTCTTATCATTTTGTTGAAATGATCTTTCATTTTGAGGCTGAGATGGTTTAGGACCATTCTTTTGAGGATATGACTTCTTAGGATTCTTTGAATTTGGTTGCTGCTGGGCGGTTAACGCTTTCGCGGAAGAGTTTCCAAGATTGAGAAGACCAAGGTGTAAGAGTTTTTCTTGTTCTCTTATTAAGGAATCACAAAAGGAGTCAAAGGAAGGGGCCTTGTAGTCTTTTCCTTGACAAATGAAAGCTTCCCTTGTAGAATGGAAAGTGGAAACAAATACAGAGTAGGCTGGTCCCAACTTAGTAAGGATGGAATAAATAAGGTTACCATCTTCTTTCTTAACTTTAACACCTTCCAAGAGATATCTAAGGGCCTTGAATTTGGACAAGAAATCTTCAATGCAAGAAAAATTATTAGGATCCAAAGTAAGCAACTCATTTTCAAGTTGATGGGCTCTAATTTCATTTTTAATCCCAAACACTTTAGCGAGTTTTTCTAATGCTTCATGAGGAGTCTCAAGGTCTGCAATGTGGAATCTAAGATCAGGAGAAATAGACATCCCTATCAAACCACGTGCTTGATCTTGTCTATTTTCCCATTTTGCAACCTTGTCTTCATCTTTTGGTTTCTTCTCTTGGTCTGTGGCTATTCTGAAGAGACCTTTACTTCTAAGTAAATCTTCCATGTAGGCTACCCATTGGAAGTAGTTAGTGCTGTCAAGAATGACTTGGCATGGACTTTCCATTTTTTTAAAAAACCTGAAGCTAAAGATGCTGAAAATAAGTGTTCCAATGGATAGATCTCGAAAAAATAGGCGGTTTTAAAAAAAACGGCTCTGAAAAAGGCTTCCGGATGAAGAAGTTATGGCTTTTTGAAAAAACATTGTTGAAGTTGCCGGCAAAGTGCGGGAATGTGCGGGAATGAATTCCCTACAAAACACAAAACACAAAACCCAATACAAATATGCAAAGAAAAACGAACCTTGCGGCTCGAAGTTAGCTTTAGCCAAAAAACTAGAAATTTTTAAAAAAAATCTCAAAGTTAGCTTTAGCCGAAAAACTAAATATTTTTCTCAATGTTTTTGATTTTCCGAGATCACACTAAAGTGCAGGGAAAAGAGCATACGCATGAGAAAAATCCTTCCTTTCTGTTTCTGATTTGCCCAGATCGCACAGAGTCGCAGGGCAAAGAGCATATGCAGAAATGAAAGGTATAGATCCGGTTAAAAAAAAGGGCTAAATAAACCGAAATCGAAATAAGCAGAGAGAAAATAACAGTAAACTGCAAAAAACACTGTATACCTCCTGATCTGAAAAATGACGCAGCTAGGGCTACCGGAAACCTTTTCGCGTGAAACGAAAGGGGTTCCTCACTGGAATAGATGCTCCGAACGCAACAGAGCAGTCCTCTCGGCCCGAAAGCAGTCAGAAACATCAGATCTAGGAAACGACAGCCGCATGCAGTTATACTGGCTTCAGATTTGGATCACCAACGGACGCGGCCCTCAAATCACTCTGATACCAAGAAGGAATTTACAGGGTAAGTTTCTCAGAAAGAACACCAAAAGGACACCGCTCACAACTAGATCTCAAATCAATACACCAGTATTTTTGACGTGGTTAAAACCCTCAAAGTGCAAGGAGGGAAACAATCCACGGCCTGCCCCAACGTGGGTACTACAGGCAATTTATTAATCAAAGAATGAAAATTTACATAAGCTTCTCTCATGCACGGATTGCCCAAACAATGACTCTCCATGCGCTTTAAATAGAACTCATGGACCAATCGGGTGTCAAGCCACGGATCAAGTGTCGGTAATACCGAGGTGAGAGTGAACCGTCGAATCACTACATATCGTGACCGTCGGATTGTAAGTTACAAAATGTACAACGGTAAAGAAACACACTTTACCTAACTCTAACCTAACTCTATACTAGACCAAGTTGAACTTAACTATATCCTATGTGTCGGAATATCCTAACAAATATCAATTTCTTAACAATTTACTATTAGATATTAAAAATTATTCATCATCATTACATCTTCATAAAATGTAAAATTAATTATAAAAAATAATATATTTAAATAAAATTATCTTGAAGTTATTATCATTAAATTTGGAAAACATATTTTAAGCCACATTAAAGAGTGATGAAATTGTTGTTAATAGAGTTTTATGTAAGTAATATCCTTACTATAAATTTGAGGAGGATGATTGAGATGTTTGAAATTGTATTTTGATCTTTTAATTTATATATTATTAAAATGTGGAAAAAATAATTTATAATAATTATATTATGTAGATATAAATTTAAGAAAAAGAGATTTAAAGTGACCTTTAGCAAAGAACTTCCATAGTGATTATGAAGTTTCATGGATATGGTTGATTATATATACAAATTTATCCTTTTATAGCTTACACTTTCTCTTCATCTGAAAAAAAAAAAAAATTACACTTTCACTTAATTGGTTAAATGGTAAATCTAAATTTATAGAGTGTGTACTCAGATATTTAGTAGTCACATCACAAAATTTGTTGACTTTGCTATATACTTGTTAATTAACCCAAACAAGTAACTCTATAACTTTATCCCATAAAACTAAGGAATTTAAGAACATAAAACAGAGGATAAGACACCACCAAAAATAATTCAAAAGATGACATATATAAACATTCAAGTTTGAAATGGATATTTCGAAACATGCCACGAGGAGTCACTTCAAATAATTGTTGCATTCTATTATAAAACATGGCTTCAAATAATTGTTGCATTCTATTATAAAACATTTTGAAGTGTACTTTTTATTGTCATAGTGTATTTTTAATTTTCAAGTTCTTATGTGGGGTTGAGATCATCTTTTTAAAAGTTAAGTTATTATTTATACAAATAAGTTATCGTTTGATACAGATGGTGAAGTTGGATCATGTGACCAACCATATTTGTTGGTTGAAAATGGTAGATTTAAATTTTAAATATGATAAATTAACAGAATTAAATTAAAATTAAATAATATTATATTAAATGATATAGTTGTAAAAAAAAACATCATTATTTAAAATAATTTTTACAATGATAAATATAAGCTTGGTTGCAACATAAGTATTACGAAGTAGCATAATATACTAAAGTTTTTATTTAAATTATCTAAAAAATTAAAAGAAAGTAAAAATATATAAATAAATTATTTACATTAAAAAAATAAAATAAAATAACATGTGCATAAATTAAATAAATATAGTGAAAAGAAATGTATATAAATTAAAGAGTGAGAAAAATGTGTATAAATTGAAGAAACATAATGATGGTGCTAAATAACATATAAATATAATATTATTAGACAAATTTTAGGAGGAAAAAAAACTTATTTAAAAAAACTCTCAATAGTTACAATGCACTATAATGTTTTTTCAACAAAAGTAATTATAAACCATTCTAGATCCATATGAATTCCAGATATACCTAGAGTCTAGAGAAATCAAATTATGTTATTTCTATGTAATTTCACTTAGAGAAAATGTTTTAATAATAATTATAATTATTTTTATTGTTATTGTTATTTTTATTTTTGTGTAATTTGAGTGAGTCAAAATGTTTACATAATATAATAGGAAAGGACAGTTCCACACTTGGCTGAAGAGCGCCTCTCAACATAATAAAAAAGTTTGAATATTTCTTTATGACATAACAATATGTTAAAACTCTTACACTATTTTTCTCTAATACCATCTTAAGTACCTATCTAACATGAGCGGCTTTTAGAGTGAAAAATATTGTGTTATTTTTCATTGTTTAAATTGAATTTTTGAATGCTAAATAGACTATATATACTAAATAAAAATTTTAACCATAAAAATTTATTTTTTTATCACATAAATTAATTAACATAGATCTTCAAATAGTTTATTTAAATCTTTTGTTAAAATATTTTTGAAAAATATAAGATTTAAATTTTTATCACATAAATTAATTAACATAGTTCTTCAAATAGTTTATTTAAATCTTTTGCTGAAATCTTTTTGAAGAGTATTTAAATTTCTAATTCACATAACAACAACTTTCTCCAATTTTAATAATTACACAAAAAAACAAAAAGAACAAAAACAAAAAACAAAAAAATAGAGTAAAGAAACCATTGAGCCTAGAGTATGCCCTAAAACTCTGCTCATGACCCAAGACCCTAAACATCTGACAAAAGTGAAATCCTGCTCCATGAATGAAATCCAGCACCATAAATTTGAGAATTTGCTTCTCATCATTATATCTTCATAAAATGTAAAATTAATTATGAAAAATAATATATTTAAGTAAAATTCCCCTGAAATTATTATCATTAAATTTGGAAAACATCCTTGAAGCCACATTAAAAAGTGATGAAATGGTTGTTAATAAAGTTTTATGTAACTAATATCCTTAGTGTCATTATGAGTAGGATGATTGAAATATTGAAACTGTATTTTGATTTTTTAATTCATATATTTATTAAAATATGAAGAAAATAATTATAATTATAATATATATATATATATATATATATATATATATATATATATATTTTCAGGAAAGAAAAAGCGTAATGTATTATATAAGGAGTATAATTATCGGAATACATTGGCAGACAGGAAGCTGCAAAAGAGTTGGATAATGGACAAAAAATCCTGATAAAGAGGAAAGAGATCCCTGAAAAGCATAACACTAATGATCGTTCATAAAGACAATCAATCTCTGTAGAAGGGCCTCATAAACAAAATTTTGCAAATACATACAGTTGAGAACTTAGATCCTCCTTGGGAGATAGAACAAAATACTAAGAAGGCGATTGATCTAAATAGAAATGGGAACAACAAGGTCAAAATAAACAAAAAACATACCTGACACCAGCAAGATGAATTAAGCTTTAGGAAAAGAGAATTCTGTGATAGGGATCACTTGCTTGTCTGAAATTACCTTCATGTGCCAAATACCTGGAGCTGAAATCAGACCATCCTTTGATAAACTGTTAGCCTGCTTGTTTTGTAACCTGTAAATGTGTTGAATGGAACATCCTATCATCCTGTCCCAAAGAAAAACAATCCTATTCATCCAGCCTGCCAGTTGAGGATTGCTAATATGGATATTTCCCAGGACAAAATCAACCATTAATTTGGAGTCCCCAAAAATTGAAACGGACTGAATATTAAAGAAGAGACAGAAAGAGAGAAGCCCAACTAGAGCCATCGCCTCCGCTTTGCATCCAGATCCTTTTCCACCATTCCACGAAATAAGAAATTGAGAATTTTCATCCATGATGATATAGATTCCGCGGCCACAGGAGTTGTTTTGAGCCACTCCATCAAAGAACGCTCTCGGGTAACAGTTATGAAAATGGTCATCCAAGTTGTGGGCCAATCTTTTTTCCTTGGGAGGCTTCTCAGATAAGGAATCAAAAATAAAAGATATGCTTTGGATGATTCCCAAGAAAGGCTCTTTACTTTCCTTAAAATTTTTGTTATTTCTCCATCTCCATATGCACCAAAGGATGATGATAAAAAGCTGCTTCCAGGAATTCTTTTGCCTGATCCACCAAACAAAAGCTTCTTGTATGGATGAGTGAGAAGCATGAGAAAGACCATATAAAATTTCCAAAGAATGCCAAATCTGCAACAATTTCTGACAGAGAAAGAACATATGACAGTTTGTTTCATCCTCAGTTATAATAATTATATTATATAAAGATAAATTTAAAAAGAAGAGATTTAAAGTGAGCTTTACCCAAGAACTTCCACAATGATTATGAAGTTTCATGGGAATCGTTGATTATATATACAATTTATCCTTTTATATGTTAACACTTTCACTTAATTAGGTGAACCGTAAATAAAGAACCTCCACAGTGATTATGAAGTTTCATGGGAATCTCTGATTATATATACAATTTATCCTTTTATATGTTACACTTTCACTTAATTGGGTGAATCGTAAATCTAAATTTGTAGCAAGTGTGTACTTAGCTATTTAGTAATCACATCACAAAATTTGTTACCTTTGCTATATACTTATTAAATAAGTTAATAATCCAAACATGTAACCTTATAACTTTATCCAATAAAACATAGGAATTTAAGATCATAAAACAAAGAGAGTACACTTACATTCAATGAGACAACCAAAATAATTCAAAAAGTGACATATATAAAGATGTTTGAAATGGATATTTCGATACATGCCACGAGTGGTGCAAGTCAAATAATTGTTGCATTCAATTATAAAACATTTTGAAGTGTATTTTTATATGGTTTTGAGATCATCCTTTAAAAAGTTATCATTTGATACCTATAATGAAGTTAGATCATGTCCTAATGACCAACCATATTTGTTGTTGGTTAAAAATGTTGATTGAAAATTTTAAGTTATCATTTGATACCTATAATGAAGTTAGATCATGTCCTAATGACTAACCATATTTGTTGTTGGTTAAAAATGTTGATTTAAATTTTCAAATATGATAAATTTAAAAGAATTAAATTAAAGTTAAATCATAATAGACTGATATTTTAGTGGTAGCTTTTAAATGGAAGACTGATAAATCAGAATAGACTTCTGAGGCATTTATACTTGGGAGCTGCCATTTATGCGGGGACTTCAATGAAGTTTGCAACAGAAGTGTAGCTACTAGGCCTTGCTGAGTCTCTTCTCTATTTTTGCCACTTACTCTGATTTACACGAACCCATACATGAACCTACTAACACATTTCACGCACTATTGACCTTCTCAACGGCTCCCTTGCCTTAGACGGTTTGGCGTCCCTTATGTGCATTGGCGAACCTCTGGGGAACTTCTGGCGAACTTCAGTACAGAGTAACTTAAATAGATACTACCTCAACAACTCATTTTTAATACACAAGTGCTCAGATGTAGAATAGTGATAACACTCTTTTATATTAATTCAGAAATGGATTATAGAAAGATTACAATCTGTTCAATCATGAGATAGACTGTGTTCGCGTTTACCAAACTTTAGCTACTTAGCTAGGAGATAACTTACTGGAGGCTACTTGGCGAGATCACAGACTCAGTCTTTGAACACTGATACTAACACTCATAAAGACAGACTCTCTAAAGATCTGGTCACTTTAGGTTCTCACTTGTGCCGAACACACAGATGCACAGACTTCTCAAATCACCTAAGACTTTGAGATTTCTTCGTGATGCAAGCAGATTAGACAGAAGTCTGCAGTTGCAGAGCAGGAAAAACTTTCGACTCTAAAACACTAAAACTTAAAACACTCAAAACTTTGAATGCCCCGAATGAGCCTTACTTCCTTTCTTATATAGCAAAAGGAGGGGACAAACATCCGACCATCGAGTCAAAAAACTTGGTACTAAAGGAATCTGTCAGATCATGAGATGTGGCTCAAAGCGCACCAAAAGATACAGAAGTTCTCCGTGTCTCATTACTGAAGATTATTACAAATCTACGGAGAATAAAACTTTACAAAGTGGAAGCTTTTTGAATAGGAAAAGCCCACAGGAAAATCTGGTCACAAATTGTCCTTGTGACTCGAAGACAAATTTACATTGTGGAGACTTTTATGGAAAAGCCCACTGGGAACCAAATTTTTTTAAAAGACTATAATTTTGGGAAACCGAAATTTTTTATACAGATTCTCATCCCAAGCCTTGGTAAAAATCCTTCTTACAATCATGGGATTATTTAATATAATTTGATGCTTAATTTTTGTGAGAATAAGCCATTGGTGATGTCTATTCATATATTCTTTTAATACCTTGTTATCTCGGAGAGGATATCGACCTGGGAGAGAGAACATGTCTTTGACGGTTTCATAAGGAGAATGGAAGCATTCAGGAATATTGTGTTCAAAATATGTATCGCAACCTATTCTGACATATGATTCATGGTGAACAGGATCTATACATGTTCTGTTCATACCATAATCAGTCCACCAATCTCGTATCCAATCACTTTGTTGGTTTCGCTGCATGATTCCTGTGGTCCAAAACTTTATTTTGATGTAGTGGGTTTTCTCTTTGCTGTCTTTATTCAATATGTCCCACCATAATCTTTTGTAGATGCCGAAATCATAGAATGTGTCCGGAAAGATGAGGTTGGGGTCCTTTCCAGGCCATAGTGTAGCATTATGTGTTGTAAAAGGGCAAGAAGTGTTCCTCATTCGATTTATTGAAAAATATCTTTCATAGAACCCACTTTTGCTTCCCCCATGTGACCATATCATGGTTAGATCATGGAAGTCATGTGGAAGAGCATCTTGTGCCTATCTTGCAACATCCATACTTTTGGAATAAACCATATCGTGGATCCACTTGCTCCATTTTGGACACACTCTTCTTTCAGGTACTAGATGTAATATATGAGTGTGTGCTTGAAGATTGGTATCTAATACTTTCGTATTTCTTAATTTCCAGGTAGGCTTCCAACTTTGTTTGTATTCTGACCAACTAAGATTATTGGGAATTGTTCTAAGTACTTCTTTTTGTTGGCTTTGATCCCATTTTGTTACTATTACCATCACATGTTCAAGTGGCTGAATAAATTCTCTACTGAGAAAATCTGGCAGATGATTTTCTTTCCCTTTAATCTGCTCCACTTCGAAATCAAAGTTGGCGAACAAGGCCTGCCACCGAGCAAACTTAGCTTCTCCCAGCTTTTAAATATCTTTGGTTAAGACTTTCTTCATAGCTGAGGCATCAGTCCTTAACAAGAATTTTTTATTTACAAGATTTACTTCAAATTTATTTATACAATTCCAAGCGGCTTTAACTTCCTTCTCTATAGTAGAGTAATTTTGTTCCCCTGGATTCAAGGTTCCTGAAGCAAACTATACAATTTGTTCTCTACCTTCCTTTTTCTGTTTGAAGATTCCTCCACTTCCAATATTGCTTGCATCTGATTCTACGATCTCGAAAGCATTGTCATCAACTACATAAAGGATAGGCAATGTTTTGACTTTACCTTTGATTCGTTGGACAACTTTAGTATGGGCCTCAGTCCATAGAGGCGGATTTTTCTTGAGCCTTTGATTTAACAAACTTCTATCCTTTGCACAGTCTTGATAAAAGTTACTCACATAATTTAGCCATCCTAGAAATCTCTGAAGTTGGGTCTTATCGGTAATAATGTCAGGAATTTTTTTAGAGAATTCTAATGCGTGTTTTTGCAAGGATATTTGGCCATTGAATATGGTGTGGCCAAGAAACTTTACAGAGGTTTGGAATACCTCTATTTTCTTCTTGCTTAAAACCAAACCATTTCTTTTTACGAACTGTACAAAGGTCTGCACATGCTTTAAATGATCTTGAATATTCTTTGAAAAAATTAGGATGTCATCTATATTCGCCAACGCACAGAAGGGACGCCAGACCGTGTAAAGGCAAGGGAGCCATTGAGAAGGTCGACAGTGCATGAAATGTGTTAGTAGGTTCGTGTATGGGTTCGTGTAAGTCAGGTAAGTGGAAAAAATAGAGAAGAGACTCAGCGAGGCCTAGCAGTTGCACTGCTATTGCAAACTTCATTGAAGTCCCTGCGTAAATTTGTATCAGAGACGAAGTGTTTGGTTCAGGTTAGTACTCTTGAAAAACACTCAGTATAAATGGATCCATATAGAAAGTATGTTTCTTTCCGAGAGTTAGAAGAGAAAGAATCATTTGCTCAAGAAAATCCTCTTAGAGAGATGTTCGCATCTGCTTCTAGTCGTGATTTTAATTCTGCTGAATTAGAGTACGAAGAATCACAACCTACTGCTAGATGGTAGCTTCCAAATATAAATGCCTCATATGGCTATTCTGATTTATCAATCTTCCACTTAAAAGCTGCCACTAGAATATCTATAAAAGAGTCAATTAGCCAAATACAAGAAAACTCTGATTGTGTCTAGTCTATTCCACTATTAGATCCTAAGCAGCTTCAAGCTGAAGCTAAGAGGTTGAAAACCCAATATCTTCATCTGGGTTGTATCAGAATTGGGATTCATGCATTGACACACCAGGGTCTGAATACTTTTGTTCTAGCCATTGTTAGAGATCTGACCCACAATAAATATACAGATTCATTGATTGGAGGAATTGTAGCTCCTCTGTCTAATGGCCCAGTATACTTCGATTGTTACCCAAATTTTTCAGTTTATGTTTTCGATGAGACAATCGAAAGTATCCTTCAGTTGCAAATCTAGACCACTGGGTTCGATATGGCCAAGAAAAGACACAATATTGCCATTCAAACTAGAGGTTGTTTCAAGCATACTAATACCCGCTGTCCTGCAATATTGCACACTCCGAGTAAAGAGTCGAAGGCCAGTGTTGTGGTGTTAACTGATTCTAGAAACCAAAAGATTGAAAACCAAACCATTAGATGGGAAGACTTAACTTTCCCAGAACATTGGGTAGTGTCAAATCCCAAACCTCTTACTACGAAGAAAATAACTTCTGTAGACATCTGGGAAGAATCATCCTCTACTGTTCTTTCATTCCATAGAAGGTCAACCATAGATAGAAAAAGAATCGACCAGATGTGCAGAAGATCACCATTATACAGAGACCCTGAGTTTGTAGATACAACTTGCTCCAGTTCTAGTTCAAACTCCTAAAAACATATATCATTATACCAATTTGCACAATTAGTAATTTTTTCCTCTCTTGAAGTAAAATGTCTAGAAATTGTCATTGCCCTGTTAATCTTAGTCATCTTGCTGATATTTTCATGCATGAAAATCACCATCCTAGGATAGGAGAAGCTCCACCTACCACTTCTATAAATCCTTGTCCTAATACAAAGTGTTCAGATATACCATTTCTCCATGAAGCTGAACACATCCTAATGATGCATGAGATCACTACCTTCGAAAAAGAAGATCCAAGGCTAACATCAATCTTCAGTACCATGAGACCAGCAAAGCCTAGATATGGGCTTGGATTTCTAGAACAAGAAAATGAGCTTATCCCTGATTCAAGATTTGGCCCAATTCCAGAAGATTATAAAAAATCAGCTGTCATGGAAATGCAAAAGTTTTTTACATTAATGGATGGTTGTTCCAAGCAAAAAATTGGAGGTGCATGGATGAAAGCCATGCTAAATTGTGGTCTTCTCACTCATCTAGAAGCTGAATCTTTTTGTCTTACTCATACTGTTAAAGAAAAAATTAAATTGTCTCAAGAATGGAAACAGTGTATGGAAGAAACAAATTCCTGGATATCTTTCTATTCCTGGAAAAACATGAGACAAACAAAAGATGTTATGATGGCAGGTCATAAGGCCTCTACTTCATCACTTCACTCTTGGTCAGCCATGTCCCTCCTTATAAAGATATTGTCTTAGGAGAAGGTCAAAACTCTGTAAAGGCCATTCTTATAGTATTAAAAGATGATAATTCCTTGGGAATAGATGGCAGAATACAAAAGGCCAGTGAACAGCTAAACTGGACAAGCACAACCATTAAGGGTCTGGAGATGAATGTGATAAAATCTACAGAGGTTAAAGATCAATTTGATGTCGTGCAAGTTTCTTTGAATGATGTAAATAATTTTTTTAATGATGTAAAATATACATTCTCAGTTGTTAGAGGATACACTAGAGAATCTTTGAACAAGATAGAAGAAGTAGGAGAAAGGATGGTAGAACAATTTGATTCTACTAAGGGAATAATAAGTGAACTGGCGGGAAAAGTAGAAAAGATATCGGTATCAAAAATAGATAAACTAGTTCCAGATTCCTTTTTGCACAAAAAAAGTGTAAAGATACAAGACCCTGTCAAACCAATGGATAGATTTCCATTCTTGCTTCCCAAAGAGACCATAGTTTCACAGAAAGAAGAATCATCATAACACATTTCTATGGCATCATTATTTCTGGAAGAAGAAGAAAAAATGGCCAAGGTTCTTCCTATCTATGAACCTTTAGAAAGTCAGTTCAATAAATACTCGGCTCCTGATTTGGCTGGAAAAGGCAAACTTCCAGAGACACATACATTCTTCCTAGAATCTCATAAGGAATGGAATGTTGATAAGCTTAGCATTGGACAAATCAGGTAACTAATTAATGTAATGTTTTCTGAATATAAGCTAATGTGTCTCAGGGGTAAGAGTGAAATTGAAGCATTCAAAACCATCATACAGTGTTTCACTGGAACAATTCTCAGATGGTGGGAAATAGAATCATCCCCAGCCTTAATAACAAAGATGGAAGAAGAATGTCTTAAAGATGCAGATGGAAATATCATTCATAATGCATATGGGTCAGTTCAGAGCAATATGATCGGAGCCTTGACTTCGATGATCTTAGAGCACTAGTGCGACTCTGAAGAAGAATTAGCTGACAAACATGAGGTTATATTAATGAACCTCAAATGCAACAAAATGTCACAATTTGAAGATTTTCATAGAGATTGGGTACAAAGAATATATGAAGTGAAAGATTCCAAAAATTTATTGTGGAAATAGGTATACCTTGCAGCTCTTCCATCCAGATTTGTTGATTACATCAAACTGCAAGAAGTGTTTCAATTACCATTTAAATCTTATACATGGGGAGAGATTTATTCTCTCATTACAAAGACTTTGGTTAGTTTATGCACTAGTTCTAAGGTAAATAGATCCTTAGAAAAACTATCAAGACTTCCAGATTGCAAATCTATCTGCAGTAAATATGGTCTAACCATTGATGATCCTTTGGTTAGAAAAAGGAAAGCCAAAAAGAGAGCCAAAAAGGAATATAAGAAGACTGCCAAATTCTATAGCAATAAAGGTCGATCCTCAGGAAGAAAAGTCCCTCCAAGGACCAGAAAGGGACATTACAGGTATGTGCGTAGGACACATTACTATAAGCCTTCAGATATACACCTGCATACATCCAAACAAGAAAAATGGAATAAGCTAACCTGTTGGTTAGCTTACGCAGGGACTTCAATGAAGTTTGCAACAACAGTGCAGCTGCTAGGCCTTGCTGAGTCTCTTCTCTATTTTTGCCACTTACTCTAACTTACACGAACCCATACATGAACCCATACACGAACCTACTAACACATTTCACGCACTGTCGACCTTCTCAACAGCTCCCTTACCTTTACACGGTCAGGCGTCCCTTCTGTGCGTTGGCGAACCTCTGGCGAACTTTTGGCGAACTTCAGTACAGAGTAACTTAAATAGATACTACCTCAACAACTCATTTTTAATACACAAGTACTTAGATGTGGAATAGTGATAACACTCTTTTATATTAATTCAGAAATGGATTATAGAAGGATTACAATCTATTCAATCCTAAGATAGACTGTGTTTGCGTTTACCAGACTTTAGCTACTCAGCTGGGAGATAGCTTATTGGAGGCTACCTGGCGAGATCACAGACTCAGTCTTTGAACACTGATACTAACACTCATAGAGACAGACTCTCTAAAGATCTGGCCACTTTTGATTCTCACCTGTGTTGAACACACAGATGAGTAGGCTTCTTAGATCACCTAAGACTTTGAGATTTCTTCATGATGCAAGTAGATTAGACAGAAGTCCGCAGTTGTAGAGCAGGAAAAATCTCGACTCTAAAAGACTAAAAAGTAAAACACTCAAAGCTCTGAAGGCCCCGAATGAGCCTTACTCCCTTTCTTATATAGCAAAAGGAGGGGACAAACATCCAACCATCGAGTCGACAAACTTGGTACTAAAGGAATCTGTCAAATCATGAGATGTGGCTCAAAGCACACCAAATGACGAAGAAGTGCTCCGTGTCTCATTACTGAAGATTATTACAAATCTACGGAGAATAAAACTTTACAAAGTGGAAGCTTTTTGAACAGGAAAAGCCCACGGGAGAATCTGGTCACAAATTGTCCTGGTGACTCGACGACAAATTTACATTGTGGAGACTTTTATGGAAAAGTCCACGAGAACCAAATTTTTTTAAAACGCTGTAATTTCGGGAAACCAAATTTTTTTATACAGATTCTCATCCCAAGCCTTGGTAAAAATCCTTCTTACAATCATGGGATTATTTAATATAATTTGTTGCTTAATTTTTATGAGAATAAGCCATTGGTGATGTCTATTCATATATTCTTTTAATACCTCATTATCTCGGAGAGGATATCGATCTGGGAGAGAGAAAATGTCTTTGACGATTTCATAAGGAGAATGGAAGCATTCAGGAATATTGTGTTAAAAACATGTATCACAACCTATTCTGACATATGATTCATGGTAAACAGGATCTATACCTGTTCTGTTCATACCATAATCAGTCCACCAATCTCACAACCAATCATTTTTTTGGTTTGACTGCATGATTCCTACGGTCCCAAAATTTATTTTGGTGTAATGGGTTTCCTCTTTGCTAACTTTATTCAATATGTCCCAACATAATCTTTTGTAGATGTCGAAATCATAAACTGTGTCCTGAAAGATGAGGTTGGGGTCCTTTCCAGGCCATAGTGCAACATTATGTGTTATAAAAGGGCAAGAAGTGTTCCTCATTTGATTTATTGAAAAATATCTTTCATAGACCCCACTTCTGCTTACCCCATGTGACCATATCATGGTTAGATCATGGAAGTCATGTAGAAGAGCATCTTGTGCCTGTCTTGCAGCATCCATACTTTTGGAATAAACCATATCGTGGATCCACCTGCTCCCTTTTGGATACACTCTTCTTTCAGGTACTAGATGTAATAAAGCAGTGTGTGCTTGAATACTGGCATCTAATACTTTCGTATTTCTTAATTTCCAGTTGGTCTTCCAACTTTCTTTGTATTCTGACCAACTAAGATTATTTGGAATTTTTCTAAGTACTTCTTTTTGTTGGCTTTTATCCCATTCTGTTATATTTCCATCACATGTTCAGGTGGCTGAATAATTTCTCTACTGAGAAAATCTGGCAGATGATTTTCTTTCCCTTTAATATGCTCCACTTCGAAATCAAAGTTGGCGAACAAGGCCTGCCACCGAGCAAACTTAGCTTCTCCTGGCTTTTTAATATCTTTGGTTAAGAGTTTCTTCATAGCCGAGGCATCAATCCTTAGCAAGAATTTTTTATTTACAATATTTACTTCAAATTTATTTATACAATTCCAAGCGGCTTTAACTTCCTTCTCTATATTAGAGTAATTTTGTTCCGCTGGACTCCAGGTTCCTGAAGCAAACTGTACAATTTGTTCTCTACCTTCCTTTTTCTATTTGAGGATGCCTCCCCATCCAATATTTCTTTCATCTGATTCTACGATCTTGAAAGCATTATCATCAGCTACGTAAAGGATAGGCAGTGTTTTGACTTTACCTTTGATTCGTTGGAAAACTTTAGTGTGGCCCTCGGTCCATAGAGGCAGATTTTTCTTGAGCCTTTGATTTAACAAACTTCTATCCTTTGCACAGTTTTGATAAAAGTTACTCACATAATTTAGACATCCTAGAAATCTCTGAAGTTGGGTCTTATCAGTAATAATGTCAAGGAACTTTTCAGAGAATTCTAATGCATGTTTTTGCAAGGATATTTTGCCAATTAATATGGTGTGGCCAAGAAACTTTACAGAGGTTTGGAATACCTCTATTTTCTTCTTGCTTAAAACCAAACCATTTCTTTTTACCAATTGTACAAAGGTCTACACATGCTTGAAATGATCTTGAATATTCTTTGAAAAAATTAGGATGTCATCAATATAGACCTGGAGCCAATCAAAGTAAGGTTTGAAGATGAAATCCATTACATTTTGGAACTTAGAGGGAGCATGCTTCAATCCAAAAGGCATCACGTTCCATTCATAATGTCCTGTAGGCATGTCGAAGGCTGTTTTGAATTTATCTTCTTCAGAAATGGCAACTTGCCAAAATCTCGACTTTAAATCAAATTTTGAAATATTTGCTCTTCCTATCCTCCCTATTAAATCTCCTTTGTGGGGGATAGGATATGTGTTATTTGCGAGAACAGAGTTCAGAGGTTTGTAATTGATTACAAGCCTTCAAATACCTCTAACTTGTTCTGATCTTTTGTTTACATAGAACCCATAACAGTTCCAAGGATTGCCGGATTCTCTAATGAGTCTTCTGTTCAAGAGTTTCTTTATCTCCTTTTCACATAGATCCCTATATTATTTATTCATCAGGATTGCTCTGCTCTGGCATGGCTTCCCAGCATACTCTATCTTGTATTGTAAATCGACTGTGTGCTACTTCCAATGCCAAAAGGCATTAGGTTCTTTTGAACAACATTTATCCTCTATCATCTTTTTCAGCTCAACAATTTTCCTTTTGTTTAGAGGATTTTTCAATTGTTCTTCAATTTGTATCGAAGACTTCAGATCTTTTAGATTTGTTAATTTTGCTTCGGCTCTATCTAAGTCCCTGATTTTTTGGACCATGGTTGAAATCCTTGGGCTTGTGATGTAAGGCATTTCAATCCTTTTTGACTTTCCATCTGAGGTTGGGACTATGATGAAGTAGCTAGCTTTATTATTCTTCAATCGTATTGAACCATGGGGTTCAACTACGGCTAGAAAGATATTACCCAAAATGCAATCAACGAGTATATATGATATTGCGAACTTAAGCTTTATACAATGTTGGTCAAAACATATAGAAGATTTTGGTTCTTCATACCTGAGTGTTTTATTTCCTAGACAAACAACTTTACTTTCTACAGAAATCCAATATTTTGCTAGAATAACTTTTGAATTCAAGATATTTACATCTGCACCAGAATCTAATAACGCAGTTAGTGAAAAAATTTCTCCTTGTATACACATATTTACCTTTACATGGTGTTGTTGATATTCAATTGCCATGATCCTCATCTCTCTGAAGCCTAGAATAGGATCTTTCTGTCCTTCAATGATTTCTATATTTGGATTTTGGTAGGAGGTTGTGGTGTTCCTTTCTTGGACACTTTCAAGCTACTTTTCTTTTTTTAACCCTGCAATTCTAGATTTTAAACCATAAATTTTAGATTTGAGATGATGTATTTCTCTGCTTACGTCCCCCAAGGTGAGTGAGCGAACCTTGTGATGTGGTTGATGTTTCTGGAATGATTTGGTATTCCACTCAAACGAGGCATCAACAAATAATGGACTTTTGACAACATTTTTAGAAGAACATGATACATGTAGCTAATCCATGAAAGTTGTAGTAAGCCTTTCCTTCATATCACCTTCTTCCATGGCTCGGATTTGAGAAAGAATCTTGAATTCTTCTTCTTCAGTATGAGCCATCAACACCTTTTCCTTGTGTGGTACTAAATACGTTTCTTCAATAGAGGATTCACTATAAAAATCAGAATCAGAATCAAAATAGTGTGGGCATTCACAATTGTCTGAGTCTGAGCATGCACAAGGTTGCATATGTGCATGTGAATTTTCAACAGATGATTCTGACGAAGAGCTGAAGGAGTCAACAGATGAATCTTCTAGTTGTTGCTGCTGTAAATGTTTTGTGATTGAAATATTTGGGCAGCGATTTGTGTCATGATTTTTGTACCCACACTTTCTGCATTGTGTTTGGGTCTCTATTTTGACAGCGTTATCATGCCTATTCAGAGGCTGATTTTTCTTACCTCTGTTTTTCTTTGATTCTTCACCCACTGTACATCGATTGGATGTATGCCCCATCTTTCCCCAAAGCCAACAAGTTAGCTTATTCCATTTTTCTTGTTTGGATGTATGCAGGTGTATATCTGAAGGCTTATAGTAATGTGTCCTAGGCATATATACCTGTAATGTCCCTTTCTGGTCCTTGGAGGGACTTTTCTTCCTGAGGATCGGCCTTTATTGCTATAGAATTTGGCAGTCTGCTTATATTCCCTTTTGGCTCTCTTTTTGGCCTTCCTTTTTCTAACCAAAGGATCATGAATGGTTAGACCATATTTACTGCAGATAGATTTGCAATGTGGAAGTCCTGACAATTTTTCTAAGGATCTATTTACCTTAGAACTAGTGCATAAACTGACCAAAGTCTTTGTAATTAGAGAGTAAATCTCTCCCCAGGTATAAGATTCAAATGGTAGTTGAAACACTTCTTGCAGTTTGATGTAATCAACAAATCTGGATGGCAGAGCTACAAGGTATACCTGTTTCCATAATAAATTTTTGGAATCTTTCACTTCATGTATTCTTTGTACCCAAAATCTATGAAAATCTTCAAATTGTGACATTTTGTTGCATTTTAGGTTTATTAATATATCCTCACGTTTGTCAGCTAATTCTTCTTCAGAGCTGCACCAGTGCTCTAAGATCATTGAAGTCAAGGCTCCGATCATATTGCTTTGAACTGACCCATCTGCATTATTGTTATGAAACCAGCTCAAGAAAAGATAGAAAAGATAGATCAACGCCTTAGAATTCAGCCTCTTCGAGGGGGCAACCTCCTTTACATTACATAAATGAACAATTCTTGGATGATACAAATGACAAATCCTCCTTTCTATATATAGGAGTCTAAGGAGTCACAATATAATCCAGCCGACCTAACAATAATAATATAAAGCCACAAAAATAACAATAGAGGGATTCTATGGGGCACATAAATAACAACATGGGGGTAATAGGGGCACAACAATATAAATAAGGGGTATAAATACAATAGTAATGGGGTAATCACTAGTATTATAGGGACCCAACATGCCCCTCTCCTTCAAAAAAGTGTTGTCCTCAACGCTTGAGTAGTTCTGGATACTTCTGCATAAAATTCTCATCCTCCCATGTGGAATCTTCAGCGGATAAGTTCTTCCACTTGATAAGATACTCTGAAATTGATCGATTTCATAGCTGTCGAGTTCTTGTTTCTGTCACTGCTTCTGGTTCCAATATAATTTTTCCTTCCTCATCAAGTTCTGGTAATATTGTTTGCACTGGGAGCTTGTCGCCTATCACCTTCTTTAAACATGAAACATGGAAAACTGGGTGCAATCGAGAAGTTGCAGGAAGCTCCAATTTGTATGCCATAGTACCAATCTTTTGCAACACCTTGTACGAACCATAATACTTTGGTGATAATTTATTATCCTTCTTAGCCTGATTTAGGGACATTTGCTTATATGGTTGTAGCCGTAGGAATACCCAATCACCTACATCAAAACTTTTTTCACTGCGATGTTGATCTGCCTGTTGTTTCATTCTATTTTGTGCCAACATGAGGTTATCCTTTAAGAGTTGGAGGACTTGTTGTTGATGTTCAATGTGATGTTCCACTGCCTGAACCTTAGAATTTTCTCTTAAATATGATGTGATGGATGGTGGTTGATACCCATAAAGTGCCATAAATGGGGTCATTTTTGTTGTTGTATGGAAGGAAGTGTTATACCACCATTCAGCCAGAGGCAACCATTTGACCCATTGTGTCTGTTTATCAGATACAAAGCAACGAAGATATCCTTCCAAACATTTGTTTACTATCTTAGTTTGCCCATCAGATTGAGGATGATAAGATGAGCTATGAGCTAACTGAGTACCAAGACAAGAAAATAATTCTGTCCAAAAATTTCCAGTGAAAATGGGATCTCTGTCACTTACAATAATCTTTGGGTTTCCATGTAGCTTTTGAATTGTTTCCATAAATGCAGTAGAAACTGTACTGGCTTTAAATGGATGTGATAATGCACAAAAATGTGCATACTTGGTAAGTCTGTCAACTACCACCATGATGACACTCTTTCCCTCAGACTTGGGTAAACCTGTGATAAAATCCATAGAAACCTCCTCCCAACGTTGGCTTGGAATGGATAAAGGTTGTAATAGACCTGGTGTCTTAATTGTTTCAACTTTATTTTGTTGGCAAACCAAACATTCCGCCACAAACTTTTGAATATCTGATTTAAGGCCATCCCAAAAAAATTCCTTCTTAACCCTGTGGTAAGTTTTTAAAAATCCCGAGTGCCCTCCTAAGGGAGAAGTGTGCAATTCCATAAGAATCTTTTGTTTTAGCTGGGAATTCTTACAGAGGTATAAGCGATCTTTGTACCATAACGAATCATTTTTCCAGCTAAATGTATCAGACGTACTTGAATCTTGTTGTAGCTTTCGAATAAGTGCCCACACTTCTTCATCATTCTTCCATTCCTCCCTTGCTTCGTTTATCCAATCTGGTTGGATAATAGAAATGGCGCACAACAATGCTTCCACATCCTCATCCTTTCTTGAGAGTGTATCTGCCACCACATTTTGCTTCCCTTTTTTGTAGATGATTTCAAAGTCATAACCCAACATCTTTGTGACCCACTTTTGTTGCTCTTCAGAGGATAATCTTTGTTCTAAAAAGTATTTAAGGCTATCATGATCCGTTTTTACCTTGAAGTGTCTTCCCATTAGGTAGGGTCGCCATTTCTTAAGTGCATGGAGTATTGCCAACATTTCCTTCTCATAAATAGCTTTGCTTAAAAACTTTCCCTTGATTGGACGACTTTCAAAAGCAATGGGTCTTTCATCTTGCATTAGAACAGAACCAATTCCATTTCCTGAAGCATCACATTCCACAATAAATGTTTTTGTGAAGTCCGGTGTAGCTAAGACCGGTGCTTGGCACATTGCCTCTTTAAGATGTTCAAAGGCCTTTGTTGCTTTCGGAGTCCATGAAAATGCATCTTTCTTCAATAATGTTGTTAGAGGTGCTGCTATTCTCCCATAATTCTTAACAAACTTGCGATAATACCCTGTCAACCCAAGAAATCCTCGCAGATGCTTTATGGATGTGGGGATTTTCCATTCCTTAATGTCTTTAATTTTGCTAGGGTCTACCTTAACTCCTTCATGAGATACAATATGACCCAAATATTCCACCTCCTGGACTCCAAAGAAACATTTGGATCTTTTTGCATATAATTGTTTCTCCTCCAATAGTTGTAGCACCCTGTCAACATGTTCAACATGATCCTTCCAAGACTTGTTGTAGATTAGTATATCATCAAAAAATACTAAAACAAATTTTCTAAGGAATGGTTTGAAAATTGAATTCATCAAACCTTGAAATGTTGAAGGTGCATTAGTAAGGCCAAAAGACATGACCAAAAATTCATAATGACCCTCATGAGTTCTAAATGCCGTTTTCAGAATGTCTTCAATCTTCATTCTGATTTGATGATATCCCGAACGAAGATCCAACTTGGTGAAGTAAATTGATCCATGCAATTCATCCAGTAATTCATCAATGACAGGAATGGGGAACTTATCTTTAATAGTGAGCTTGTTGAGCTCCCTATAATCCGGACACATGCGCCATGATCCATCCTTCTTGTGCACCAATACTACTGGAGCAGAGAAAGAACTTTGACTTGGTTGAATTATACCAGCCTCTAGCATTTCTGCAACCATACGTTCAATTTCACTTTTTTGGACATAGGGATATCTGTACGGCTTGATGTTTGGAGGAACACTTCCTGGAATCAGATGAATAGCATGATCATGATCACGCATAGGTGGGAGACCTTTAGGAGTCTCAAATACCTTGGAATGATGTCCAAGACTTTTTGTAGATCTGGAGAAATAGATGATTCCGATGTGGAAACATCTAGCGAACATAATTGTGCAATTACACCTCTTTGATCCTTTTTTAGAAGCTTTGTCATTCCATTAGCGCTGATTATCTTTCCTGGTTTCCCTACAATACCCCTTAATTCAACTTCCTTTCCTTCTGTAGAAAATTTGATGAAAATTTCTTGAAAATTAAAAGCTATTGTACCCAAGGATTGTAGCCATTGGACTCCTAGTACAACACCAGCACCTCCCATTGGAATGGAAAGCTTTTGGCTAGTCAATACATATTCTCCCGTGGATAGCTTGATATTATGGCACCTTCCAGAGCAATTTATTGTTCCTCCATTTGCAATCATCACTTGACACTTTGGTGCTGGATATAGGAAGCAATTCAATTCTTTTGCTACCCTTCAATGAATAAAATTGTGGGTGCTTCCTGAATCAATCAACACTATTACCTTTTTCTTCTTGATTTGTCCTTCTATCTTGATGGTTTGAGGAGTGGTAATTCCCGCCAATGCATTACAAGATATGGTCGGATTTATTTTTTCTTCATCTAGGCTTTGTTCCTGGATTATATCTTCTTCTTTTGACCTTTCTTGCTTCTTTTATTCTTCCTCTTCACAATCTATGTAGAATAATTTCTTCTCAGCACACTTATGACCTATAGTGTATTTGCTATCACAACTGTAACAAAGCCCTTTTGCTCTTTTTTCTTCCAATTTTTGTGGTGTCAACCTTATAGGTTGTGGAAGACTAGGGGCAACAACACTTCCGTCTTTATAGTTGTGAGTGGTATGCTTCCTGGTTGCCATAATTTTGCTTTCCATTTTTCTTGCTAACCTGAATGCCTTCTCTAATGAATCAGGTTCCCAAAGGCGAACATCATATTGGATATTATCCTTTAAAGACCCTATGAACACATCAATCCTATGCTCCTCTGGAATATCTTTTACCCTTATGTTCAATTTTGGAACTCCTCAATGTGTTCCATTACTGAACTCTTTTGTTTGAGACTTATCAATTGGCTAAAAAAAGTGTTGCTTTTTGTATCTTCATAATGTGCTATCAATTCTTCCGTAAAAATTGCCCAAGTGATAAATTTTTTACGAGAGCAAAGCCATTGATACCATACAAACTGATTTGGTTCCAAATATACAGTTGCCATATGTACCTTTTGTGTGTTTTGCACATTATTGAGATCGAAGAACTGCTCCATCTGTAATATCCATGTGGCGGGATCCTTGCCATCAAACCTCCTCATATCGATTTTTGGAATATGTTGGGTCTTCGATCCAACATTAGCATCTATGGAATCATGATTAACATTACTTTTGTTCACATCATGAGTTTCCTTTACAACCTTTCACCATTAGTAAGTATTTCTTGTAGAAAATTTGTCAAATCTGTCTTCAAATCTGCCATGTCTGTCTTCAAATCTGTCCTCAAATCTGTCTTCAAATCATCCATCTTAGCTTCCATGCCATTTATCTTAGATTCCACACCATTTATATTAGATTCCATTCCATTTATCTTAGATTCCACGCCACTTATCTTAGCTTCTGTTAGCTTTTGTAAGCGTGACATTTGTTGCACTTGTTCTTGTAATTTTGATATATCATGTAGCATTTCTTCCTCTTCTTCATGATTCATGCTCGAGATTTCAGGTTCCTTACTAGGTGTTTGCATTTTCTTTCCTCGGGGTATCAGTTACCGATAATAATGCTTTACTATGCCCTTTGAATTCCGTTAAACCAAGCTTACACAAAAAATTAAAAAAAAAACTACACACCTTTTTTCACTTTATAGAAGCCTGATATTGAATTTGATGTATCTCTGTAATTTCAGATCATCCAGTTTTGAAATTCTGACTTGTAGTAGCCTTCTGCGTCCTCTTTCCAATGCCACAAGTCTGACCCGAATTGGATTCTCCAAGGAAGCGTTATGTGAAATCTCCCACAGTGACTTTCTTTTAGACTAGTTCAGTAGAGAAAACTTGTATGACGTGCCACGAGTCACTGTTTCAACCTTTGAATCTGAACCACACATAAAAGAAACTACAGTTCATCCTCTTTCTGTACCTTCTTATGAAATTTCAATCCGATCCCCAGAGAGAAAGTTATGACGATTTTCCCCAGGTCACCTGTTTTGAATGTAATTCAGGAGTCTACAAAAAGACCAACTTCCTCAGATCATATCTCCGCAAATATCACGCGAAAGGTTCTGAAATTCGGACCCAAGGTTCAGCGCGATTTCTTATCAAATGGGTTTTTTTTGTGACTTCTGAAACGTCACAGAAAAAAAATTATAGCGAAAATGCCACGATGACCTGTTTGGGGCAACGAAACCCTAGAATCCAAAGCTCTGATACCAAATGTTATGAAACCAGCTCAAGAAAAGATAGAAAAGATAGATCAACGCCTTAGAATTCAGCCTCTTCGAGGGGGAAACCTCCTTTACATTACATAAATGAACAATTCTTTGATGATACAAATGACAAAACCTCCTTTCTATATATAGGAGTCTAAGGAGTCACAATATAATCCAGCCGACCTAACAATAATAATATAAAGCCACAAAAATAACAATAGAGGGATTCTATGGGGCACAGAAATAACAACATGGGGGTAATAGGGGCACAACAATATAAATAAGGGGTATAACTACAATAGTAATGGGGTAATCACTAGTATTATAGGGACCCAACAATTATGAATGATATTTCCATTTGCATCTTTAAGACATTCTTCTTCCATCTTTGTTATTAAGGCTGGGATGATTCTGTTTCCCACCATCTGAGAAGTGTTCCAGTGAAACACTATATGATGGTTTTGCATGCTTCAATTTCACTCTTACCCCTGAGACACATTAGCTTATATTTAGAAAACATTACATCAATTAGTTGCCTGATTTGTCCAATGCTAAGATTATCAACATTCCATTCTTTATGAGATTCTGGGAAGAATGTATGTGTCTCTGGAAGTTTTCCTTTTCCAGCCAGATCAAGAGCTGGGTATTTATTGAACCGAATTTCTAAAGGTTCATAGATAGGAAGAACCTTGGTTGTTTTTTCTTCTTCTTCCTGAAATAATGATGCCAGAGAAACGAGTTCTGATGATTCTTCTTTCTGTGAAACTACGGTTTATTTGGGAAGCAAGAATGGAAATCTATCCACTAGTTTGATAGGGTCTTGTATCTTTACACTTCTTTTGTGCAAAAAGTAATCTGGAACTAGTTGATCTATTTTTGATACCGATATCTTTTCTACTTTTCCCACCAGTTCACTTATTATTCCCTTAGTAGAATCAAATTGTTCTACCATCCTTTCTCCTACTTCTTCTATCTTATCAAAGATTCTCTAGTGTATCCTCTAACAAATGAGAATGTATATTGTACATCATTAAAAAATTTATTTACATCATTCAAAGAAACTTGCACGGAATCGAATTGATCTTTAAGCTCTGCATATTTTATCACATTCATCTCAAGACCCTTCATGGCTGTGTTTGTCCAGTTTAGCTGTTCACTCGCCTTTTGTATTCTACCATCTATTCCCAAGGCATTATCATCTTTTAATACTATAGGAATGGCCTTTGCAAATTTTTGACCTTCTCCTGAGACAATACCTTTATAAGGAGAGAAAGTGGTTATTGTATCAACCCTACTACCATCTAAGGTTGACCAGGAGTGAAGTGATGAAGTAGAGGCCTTATCACCTGCCATCATAACATATTTTATCTGTCTCATGTTTTTCCAAGAATAAAAAGATATCCAGGAATGTGTTTCTTCCATATACTGTTTCCATTCTTGAGGCAGTTTAATTTTTTCTTTAACAGTATGAGTAAGACCAAAAGATACAACTTCTGAATGAGTGAGAAGGTCCCAATTTAGCATGGCTTTCATCCATGCACCTCCAATTTTATGCTTGGGACAACCATCCATTAATTTAAAAAAAAATTGCAATTCCATGACAGCTGGTTTTTTATAATCTTCTGGAATTGGGCCAAATCTTGAATCAAGGATAAGCCCATTTGCTTGTTCTAGAAATCCAAGCCCATATCTAGGCTTTGATGGTCTCATGGTACTGAAGATTGCTGTTAGCCTTGGATCTTCATTTTCCAAGGTAGTGATCTCATGCATCATTAGGATGTGTTCAGCTTCATGGGGAAACGGTATATCTGAACACTTTGGATTAGGGAAAGGATTTACAGAAGTGGTAGGTGGAGCTTCTCCTATCCTAGGATGGTGATTTTCATGCATGACAATATCAACAAGATGACTGAGATTAACAGGGCAATGACATTTTGGACATTTTACTTCAAGAGAGGAAAAATTTACTAATTGTGCATATTCGAATAATGATATATGTTTACAGGAGTTTGAACTAGAACTGGAGCAAGCTGTATCTACAAACTCAGGGTCTCTGTACAATGGTGATCTTCTGCACATCTGGTCGATTCTTTTTCTATCTATGTTTTAACTTCTAGGTAATGAAAGAACAACAGAGGATGATTCTTCCCAGATGTCTGCAGAAGTTATTTTCTTCATAGTAAGAGGTTTGGGATTTGACACTACCCAATGTTCAAGGAAAGTTAAGTCTTCCCATCTAATGGTCTGGTGTTCAATCTTTTGGTTTCTAGAATCAGTTAACACCACAACATTGGCCTTTGACTCTTTACTGGGAGCATGCAATACTGCAGGACAGAGGGTATTAGTATGCCTAAAACAACCTCTGGTTTGAATGGCAATATTTTGTCTTTTCTTGGCCATATCGAACCTAGTGGTCTAGATTTGCAACTGAAGGATACTTTCGATTGTCTCATCAAAAACATAAACTGAAAGATTTGGGTAAGAATTGAAGTATACTGGGCCATTAGACAGAGGATCTACAATTCCTCCAATCAATGAATCTGTATATTTATTATGGGTCAGATCTCTAACAGTGGCTAGAACAAAAGTATTCAGACCCTGGTGTGTCAATGCATGAATCCCAATTATGATACAACCTAGATGAAGATATTGCGTTTTCAACCTTTTAGCTTCAGCTTGAAGCTGCTTAGGATCTAATATTGGATTCTCTAATGAATGTTCTGTTCAAGAGTTGCTTTATCTCCTTTTCACATAGATCCCTATATTCTTTATTCATTGGGATTGCTCTGCTCTTGCATGGATTCCTAGCATACTCTGTCTTGTATGGTAAATCGACTGTGTGCTGCTTGCGATGCCAAAAGGCATTAGGTTCTTCTGAACAACATTTATCCTCTATCATATTTTTCAGCTCAACAATTTTCCTTTTGTTTAGAGGATTTTTCAGTTGTTCTTCGATTTGTATCGAAGACTTCAGATCTTTTAGATCCGTTAATTTTGCTTCAGCTGTGTCTAAGTCTCTGATTGTCTGGACCATGGTTGAAATCCTTGGGCTTGTGATGTAAGGCATTTGAATCCTCTTTGAATTTCCATCTGAGGTTGGGACTATGATGAAGTAGCCAGCTTTATTATTCTTCAATCGTATTGAACCATGGGGTTCAACTGCGGCTAGAAAGATATTACCCAAAATGCAATCAACGGGTATATTTGAGACTGCGAACTTAAGATTTATATAATATTGGTCAAAACATATAGAAGCTTTTGGTACTTCATACCTGAGTGTTTTATTTCCTAGACCAACAACTTTACTTTCTGCAGAAATCCAATATTTTGTTGGAATAACTTTTGAATTCAAGATATTTACATCTGCACCAGAATCTAGTAGCGCAATTAGTGAAAACATTTCTCCTTGTATACACAGATTTACCTTTACATGGTGATGTTGATATTCAATTGCCATGATCCTCATCTCTCCGAATCCTAGAATAGGATCTTTCTTTTCTTCAATGATTTCTATATTTGGATTTTGCTAGGAGGTTGTGGTGTTCCATTCTTGGACACTTTCAGGCTGCTTTTCTTTTTCTAACCCTGCAATTCTAGATTTTAAACCAGAAATTTTATATTTGAGATGATGCATTTCTCTGCTTATCTCCCCCAAGGTGAGTGAGTAAATGTTTCTGGAATGATTTGGTATTCCCCTCAAATGAGGCATTAAATAATAATGGCTTTTTGACAGCATTTTTAGAAGAACTTGATACACGTAGCTGATCCATGAAAGCTGCAGTAAAAATTTCCTTCATATCACCTTCTTCCATGGCTCAGATTTGAGAAAGAATCTTGAATTCTTCTTCTTCAGTATGAGCCATCAGCACCTTTTCCTTCTGTGGTAGTAAATACATTTCTTCAATAGAGGATTCACTGTAAAAATCAGAATCAGAATCAGAATAGTGTGGGAATTCACAGTTGTCTGAGTCTGAGCATGCACAAGCTTGCATATGTGCATGTAAATTTTCAACAGATGATTCTAATGAAGAGCTGAAGGAGTCAACAAATGACTCTTCTAGTTGTTGCTGTTGTAAATGTTCTGTGATTGAAATATTTGGGCAGCAATTTGTGTCATGATTCTTGGACCCACACTTTCTGCATTGTGTTTGGGTCTCTATTTTGACATCTTTATCATGTCTATTTAGAGGCTGATTTTTCTTACCTTTATTTTTCTTTGATTCTTCACCCACTGGACATTGATTGGATGTATGCCCCATCTCGCCACAAAGCCAACAGGTTAGCTTATTCCATTTTTCTTGTTTGGATGTATGCAGGTGTATATCTGAAGGCTTATAGTAATGTGTCCTAGGCACATAACTATAATGTCCCTTTCTGGTCCTTGGAGGGACTTTTCTTCCTAAGGATTGGCCTTTATTGCTATAGAATTTGGCAGTCTGCTTATATTCCTTTTTGGCTCTCTTTTTGTCTTTCCTTTTTCTAACCAAAGGTCATCAATGGTTAGACCATATTTACTGCAGATAGATTTGCTATCTGGAAGTCTTGACAATTTCTCTAAGGATCTATTTACCTTAGAACTAGTGCATAAACTGACCAAAGTCTTTGTAATGAGAGAATAAATA
Source organism: Pinus tabuliformis (assembly GCA_031772625.1). Lineage (NCBI taxonomy): Eukaryota > Viridiplantae > Streptophyta > Pinopsida > Pinales > Pinaceae > Pinus > Pinus tabuliformis. The sequence continues at coordinate 1,707,149,907 of CM062819.1, forward strand.
TCTCCCCAGGTATAAGATTCAAATGGTAATTGAAACACTTCTTGCAATTTGATGTAATCAACAAATCTAGATGGCAGAGTTGCAAGGTATACCTGATTCCATAATAAATTTTTGGAATCTTTCACTTCATATATTCTTTGTACCCAATCTTTATGAAAATCTTCAAATTGTGACATTTTGTTGCATTTGAGGATCATTAAGATAACCTCATGTTTGTCAGCTAATTCTTCTTCAGAGCCGCACCAGAGCTCTAAGATCATCGAAGTTAAGGCTCCGATCAAATTTCTATGAACTAACCCATCTGCATTATGAATGATATTTCCATCTGCATCTTTAAGACATTCTTCTTCCATCTTTGTTATTAAAGCTTGGGATGATTTTGTTTCCCACCATTTGAGAAGTGTTCCAGTGAAACACTGTATGATGGTTTTGCATGCTTCAATTTCACTCTTACCCTTGAGACACATTAGCTTAGATTCAGAAAACATTACATCAATTAGTTGCTTTATTTGTCCAATGCTAAGATTATCAACATTCCATTCCTTATGAGATTCTGGGAAGAATGTATGTGTCTCTGGAAGTTTTCCATTTCCAGCCAGATTAGGAGCCATGTATTTATTGAACCGACTTTCTAAAGGTTCATATATAGGAAGAACCTTGACTGTTTTTTCTTCTTCTTCCTGAAATAATGATGCCAGAGAAACGTGTTTTGATGATTCTTCTTTCTATGAAACTACAGTTTCTTTGGGAAGAAAGAATGGAAATCTATCCACTGGTTTGATAGGGTCTTGTATCTTTACACTTATTTTGTGCAAAAAGGAATTTGGAACTCGTTAATCTATTTTTGATACCGATATCTTTTCTAATTTTCCCGCCAGTTCACTTATTATTCCCTTAGTAGAATCAAATTGTTCTACCATCCTTTCTCCTACTTCTTCTATCTTGTTCAAAGATCCTCTAGTGTATCCTCTAACAACTAAGAATGTATATTATACATCATTAAAAATTTTATTTACATCATTCAAAGAAACTTGCACGACATCAAATTGATCTTTAACCTCTGTAGATTTTATCACATTCATCTCTAGACCCTTAATGGCTGTGTTTGTCCAGTTTAGCTGTTCACAGGCCTTTTGTATTCTGCCATCCATTCCCAAGGCATTATCATATTTTAATACTATAGGAATGGCCTTTGCAAAGTTTTGACCTTCTCCTAAGACAATACCTTTATAAGGAGGGAAAGTGGTTATTGTCTCAACCTTACTACCATCTAAGGGGGACTAGGAGTGAAGTGATGAAGTAGAGGCCTTATCACCTGCCATCATAACATCTTTTGTCTGTCTCATGTTTTTCTAGGAATAGAAAGATATCCAAGAATTTGTTTCTTCCATATACTATTTCCATTCTTGAGATAGTTTAATTTTCTCTTTAACAGTATGAGTAAGACCAAAATATTCAGCTTCTGGATGAGTGAGAAGATCCCAATTTAGCATGGATTTCATCCATGCACCTCCAATTTTATGCTTGGGACAACCATCCATTAATGTAAAAAACTTTTGCATTTACGTGACAGCTGGTTTTTTATAATCTTCTGGAATTGGGCAAAATCTTGAATCAAGGATAAACCCATTTGCTTGTTCTATAAATCCAAGCCCATATCTAGGCTTTGCTAGTCTCATGGTACTGAAGATTGCTGTGAGCCTTGGATCTTCATTTTCCAAGGTAGTGATCTCATGCATCATTAGGATGTGTACAACTTCATGGGGAAATGGTATATCTGAACACTTTGGATTAGGAAGGATTTATAGAAGTGGTAGGTGGAGCTTCTCCTATCTTAGGATGGTGATTTTCATGCATGACAATATCAGCAAGATGACTGAGATTAATAGGGCAATGACATTCTGGACATTTTACTTCAAGAGAGGAAAAATTTACTAATTGTGCAAATTCGAATAATGATATATGTTTACAGGAGTTTGAACTACAACTGGAGCAAGTTGTATCTACAGACTCAGGGTCTCTGTACAATGGTGATCTTCTGCACATCTGGTCAATTCTTTTTCTATCTATGGTTGACCTTCTAGGGAATGAAAGAACAACAGAGGATGATTCTTCCCAGATGTCTGCAGAAGTTATTTTCTTCATAGTAAGAGGTTTGGGATTTGATAGTACCCAATGTTCTGGGAAAGTTAAGTCTTCCCATCTAATGGTCTGGTGTTCAATATTTTGGTTTCTAGAATCAGTTAACACCACAAAACTGGCCTTCGAATCTTTACTGGGAGCATGCAATACTGCAGGATAGAGGGTATTAGTATGCCTGAAACAATCTTTGGTTTGAATGGAAATATTGTGTCTTTTCTTGGCCATATCGAACCCAGTGGTTTGGATTTGCAACTGAAGGATACTTTCGATTGTCTCATCAAAAAAATAAACTGAAAAATTTGGGTAATAATCGAAGTATACTGGGCCATTAGATAGAGGAGCTACAATTCCTCCAATCAATGAATCTGTATATTTATTGTGGGTCAGATCTCTAACAGTGGCTAGAACAAAAGTATTCAGACCCTGGTGTGTAAATGCATGAATCCCAATTATGATACAACCTGGATGAAGATATTGGGTTTTCAACCTTTTAGCTTCAACTTGAAGTTGCTTAGGATCTAATAGTGGAATAGACTGGACACAATCGGAGATTTCTTGTATTTGGATAATTGACTCTTTTATAGATATTCTAGTGGCAACTTTTAAGTGGAAGACTGATAAGTCAGAATGGACTTCTAAGGCATTTATATTTGGGAGCTGCCATCTAGCAGTAGGCTGTGATTCTTCGTACTCTAGTTCAGCAGAATTTAAAACACGACTAGAAGCAGATGCAAACATATCTCTAAGAGGTTTTTTTTGAGCAAATGATTCTCTCTCTTCTAACACTTGGAAAGAAATAGAATTTCTGTATGGATCCATTTATACTGAGTGTTTTTCAAGAGTACTAACCTAAACCAAATGCTTTGGCTCTGATACCAATTTACGCAGGGACTTCAACGAAGTTTGCAACAACAGTGTAGATGCTAGGCCTTGCCGAGTCTCTTATCTATTTTTGCCACTTACTTTGACTTACACGAACTCATACATGAACCCATACATGAACCAACTAACACATTTCATGCACTGTCGACCTTCTCAATGGCTCCCTTGCCTTTACACGGTCTGGCATCCATTTTGTGCGTTGGTGAACCTCTCGCGAACTTCTGGCGAACTTCAGTACATAGTAACTTAAATAGATACTACCTCAACTGCTCATTTTTAATACACAAGTACTCAGATGCGGAATAGTGATAACACTCTTTTATATTAATTCAGAAATGGATTACAGAAAGATTACAATCTGTTCAATCCTGAGATAGATTGTGTTCGCATTTACCAGACTTTAGCTACTCAGCTAGGAGATAGCTTACTAGAGGCTACCTGGCGAGATCACAGACTCAGTCTTTGAACACTAATACTAACACTCATAAAGACAAACTCTCTAAAGATCTGGCCACTTTAGGTTCTCACCTGTGTCGAACACACAGATGCGCAGGCTTCTCAGATCACCTAAGACTTTGAGATTTCTTCGTGATGTAAGTAGATCAGGCAGAAGTCCGCAGTTGCAAAGCAGGAAAAACTCTCGACTCTAAAACACTCAAAACTCTGAATGCCCCGAATGAGCCTTACTCCCTTTCTTATATAGCAAAAGGAGGGGACAAACATCTGACCATCGAGTCGACAGACTTGGTACTAAAGGAATCTTTCAAATCAAGAGATGTGGCTCAAAGCGAACCAAAAGACGGAGAAGTGCTCTGTGTCTCATTACAGAAGATTATTAAAAATCTACAGAGAATAAAACTTTACAAAGTGGAAACTTTTTGAACAGGTAAAGCCCACAGGAAAATCTGGTCACAAATTGTCCTTATGATTGGACGAAAAATTTACACTGTGGAGACTTTTATGGAAAAGTCCACGGGAACCAAATTTTTTTAAAAGATTGTAATTTCGGGAAACCGAATTTTTTTATACAGATTCTCATACCAAGCCTTGGTAAAAATACTTCTTACAATAATGGGCTTATTTAATATAATTTGATGCTTAATTTTTGTGAGAATAAGCCATTGGCGATGTCTATTCATATTTTCTTTTAATACCTCATTATCTCGGAGAGGATATCGATGTGGGAGAGAGAACATGTCTTTGACGATCTCATAAGGAGAATGGAAGCATTCAGGAATATTGTGTTCAAAACATGTATCGCAACCTATTCTGACATATGATTCATGGTAAACAAGATCTATACATGTTCTGTTCATACCATAATCAGTCCACCAATCTTGCATCCAATCACTTTGTTGGTTTCGCTGCATGATTCCTGTGGTCCCAAACTTTATTTTGGTGTAGTGGGTTTCCTCTTTACTATCTTTATTCAATATGTCCCACCATAATCTTTTGTAGATGCCGAAATCATAGACTATGTCCGTAAAGATGAGGCTGGGGTCCTTTCCAAGCCATATTGCTGCATTATGTGTTGTAAAAGGCCAAGAAGTGTTCCTCATTCGATTTATTGAAAAATATCTTTCATAGACCCCACTTTTGCTTCCCCCATGTGACCATATCATGGTTAGATCATGGAAGTCTTATAGAAGAGCATCTTGTGCCTGTCTTGCAACATCCGTACTTTTGGAATAAACCATATCATGGATCCACCTGCTCCCTTTTGGATACACTCTTCTTTCAGGTACTAGATGTAATATATCAGTGTGTGCTTGAAGATTGGCATCTAATACTTTCGTATTTCTTAATTTCCAGGTGGGATTCCAACTTTCTTTGTATTCTAACCACTTAATATTATCTGGAATTGTTCTAAGTACTCCTTTTTGTTGGCTTTGATCCCATTCTGTTACTATTACCATCACATGTTCAGGTGGCTGAATAAATTCTCTACTGAGAAAATCTAGCAGATGATTTTCTTTCGCTTTAATATGCTCCACTTTGAAATCAAAGTTGGCGAACAAGGCCTGCCACCGAGCAAACTTAGCTTCTCCTGACTTTTTAATATCTTTGGTTAAGACTTTCTTCATAGCCGAGGCATCACTCCATTAGCAATAATTTTTTATTTACAAGATTTACTTCAAATTTATTTATACAATTCCAAGTGGCTTTAACTTCCTTCTCTATAGTAGAGTAATTTTGTTCCGTTGGATTCCAGGTTCCTGAAGCAAACTGTACAATTTGTTCTCTACCTTAATTTTTCTGTTTGAGGATGCCTCCCCATCCAATATTGCTTGCATCTAATTTTATGATATTGAAAGCATTATCATCAGCTACATAAAGGATAGGCAGTGTTTTGACTTTACCTTTGATTCGTTGGACAGCTTTAGTATGGGCCTCGGTCCACAGAGGCAGATTTTTCTTGAGCCTTTCATTTAACAAACTTCTATCCTTTGCACAGTCTTGATAAAAGTTACTCACATAATTTAGACATCCTAGAAATCTCTGAAGCTGGTTCTTATCAATAATAATGTCAGGAAACTTTTCAGAGAATTCTAATGCATGTTTCTACAAGGATATTTGGCCATTGAATATGGTGTCGCCAAGAAACTTTACAAAGGTTTGGAATACCTCTATTTTCTTCTTGCTTAAAACCAAACCATTTCTTTTTACCAACTGTACAAAGGTCTGTACATGCTTGAAATGATCTTGAATATTCTTTTAAAAAATTGAAATATCATCAATATATTATTATTATAAAGCATTTAAAATTTCCATTATTGAAAGCATGATATTTTATAGAGATTAAACTGTGTTTGACACACTATTTTCTATTATCATAGACATTGAATGAATAAGAGAAAATAGGATGTTTTCATACAAATTATAAAGAGAATCCCTACTTATTATTACTTTAGCTGTTAAACACAATTTGTGTGATTCGTTCTAATAACATGTTAAATAAATAATAGATACGCGATATTATTATAAAATATTTAAAATTTCCATTATGTAGGTATAGGAACAACATCAGCGCTTTGTGTAAACACTATAATACATGTTTTTTATTTGTTTGAAAATTTTGGTTTTTTTGTTAAATAATCATCGAGTGTCCATGTATTGTTTTTAAGTTCTATAATGGACAATAATCTTTACAATTGTTTGTTTGAATTTCACTCATTTTTGAATCTTATTAGAGCAATAATTTTGATTTTAAAGGTTTTTATTAGCGAAATGTCATTCTATTCCAGCGTACCACATTAACATGTTTATTTAAAAAGAATTACAATCTAAAACGTAACCTTGGCGAATAGAAGAAGTACAATTTAAATCATAAGCTTGGCTAGATGACTTACCTGCAAGTGGACAACATGAATCCAATGAATGAGAACCAACAGGGCTGAGAAGGAACACGACTGTAGGTAGTAGGAAGAATATCAAAGGAACAAACTCAATTTGTTCTGTTATTCAATTCTTAATGGTTTATTTATATGGCTATTTAAATTTTTTTGTTAAAGTCGAAAATATTTATATTTATATTATTTGGATTTCTAATTTTTTATTTTTATGTTGGTTGATATTACGTAAAATTTAACTTTGAGCTTAAATATACTTATACATCGGGGTCATACTAGGCTGTAGAATGTGCATCTCGGTGCAATAAAAAGTGTTATGAACAAAGTTCATAAACACAACTGAATACTTGGAAGATCTAATATATATATATATATATATCCATGATAGGACAAATATATTTATATAAGGATATGCAAAAGATATGAGATGATATGGAATTGTTACAAATGAGGGTCCACTTATATACCACAACAAGCATCCCTTTATGAACAATAATGTCCTTAGAGAGATGCTTCTTTTATACTAATCACTAATTAATCGTTATATATGTATATATTTCCTTCCTCTTCAGAAATCTTTGTCCTCAAAGCTTATTGCTGAAAAGACGTGTCACTGTTTCTTTGTCTTGTAATACAACTTTCAAAATTCTTCAATTCGTCATCTTCGATACAAGATGCTAGGATCTTTGGAGCGATAAATAGAATTGTTAATTCATGAAAATTTTCGGAGAAAATCACATAGAGAATATTTGGTCGACGTGTTTCAAGCTAGCCAGTGTGGTTCATCTCCAAGACAAGATGAAGAGATAGATCTTAGATGAAGGTTAAAAAAGAAAATAGGTCAACCTGACTTTTAGGGGAAAAATAGCTATATTTAACTCGGGAGGGAAAATTAAAAAAATAATATTATAAAACAACTAACGACTATATATGTTTAGTGAAGGGGATTACTTTAAAATGTTAAATAATAATAAATAATAGTTTAATTTATTTAAATAAGTATATTAATATTTTTTTTCTTCATCCTTTCTTTATTAATAAATAATATTATTTATTTATTTATTATGCCATTAAAAATGAGACAAAAAAATAAAATAAAATAGATAAATAACACCAAATTCTTGAAAAATTATTAAAAATAGGGGTTCTAAAAAACAATATATTTATTTATTTTTAATTAATTAAATAAATAGATGAAATACAAATAAAAATATAACTACTTATTAAAAAAACTAAAAATAAATATTTATTTATTTTTATTTTTATTTATTTTTAGTTTTTTTAATAAGTAGTTATATTTTTATTTGTATTTCATCTATTTATTTAGTTAATTAAAAATAAATAAATATATTGTTCTTTAGAAGCCCTATTTTTAATAATTTTTCAAGGATTTGGTGTATTTATTTATCCTTTTTTTGTTTCATTTTTAATGGCATAATAAAGAAATAAATAATATTATTTATTAATAATTAGTTAAATAAACAAATAATATTAATTAATAAAGAAAGAATGAATAAATTTTTTTATTAATATACTTATTTAAATAAATTAAACTATTATTTATTATTATTTAACATTTTAAAGTAATCCCCTTCACTAAACATATATAGCCGTTCAGTTGTTTTATAATATTATTTTTATAATTTTCCCTCCCGAGTCAAATATAGCTGATTTTCCCCTAACAGTTAGGTTGACCTATTTTCTTATTTAACCTTCATCTAAGATCTGTCTCTTCATCTTGTCCTGAAGATGAACCACACTGGTTGGTTCGAAATGTGTCGACCAAATATTCTCTATGTGATTTTCTCCGAAAGTTTTCCTGAATTAACAAATTATGGATCACAAAAGCTTAAATTCGGATAAATAAAATTGTCGAACTAATAAGGGATGTGACCATCCTAAATTAATTTTTTGTGGAATTTTGTGGTTATCAAATACCTCGTGTGAATTTTTATCATAAGACTAATTTTCACTGATATTAATTCTCTTTGAAACATAAGTTCATTGTTTTTGTTTTGAGTGATAAAAATATGTAGATTGATTGAGTTGTCTACTGATCCGAATTGGGTCCATGAAGAATTGTCAAAAGGACCATGGCTGTATCAAGTCGGGGCAGACATCAAAGAATTAAGAAATAGCGATCAAAACACCTCTAAATAGTGGCAGTTAGCAGCCAGCGTGGAGCGACGAGGACCTCGGTCAAAGCGCGCTGACCGAGGCCCATGGAGACTGCGCAGGAGGTGAAACTAGCCCCTGGGAAGCCTGGATCGGGAAACAGAGGCAGATTTTGATGCGCTAATTGCGCATCGTTGGGAAAAACCCCTCGAGAAGGAGAGGCCTCGAGCGCTTGGTCGCATGAAGAGCTGGGAAAACCGTGGGGAAAAGGCTAAAGGTCAAGGCGGGACCCGTGCTCCGAAAACCGACGGTATTGATCGGGGGCACCCTCAAGCGGTAAGCGGAATTGGCGAAAACAGAGCGATTCCACTCAGCGCTTGACGCGTGGCAAGCGGAGGAGAGAGAAAATTGCCGCTGATCGCGCGCTAACGGACGAGCAAGTCAACCGTGTGAAACGTGCGAATGGCGTTGGATCTGGAGGCCCCAGATCTAATGGCTGAGATTGCGCTCGATGGGAAGGCGAAATTGATAGGGGGATTAAGCCACGAATTATCAGAATTTGACGTTTGATTTGACTGCCAAGGTGGTAGAAGACTCATTCCACGACGTAACGGAAAAAACGAACCGACAGAGCGAGTTGGCGCAGCTGCAGGAGGACATGTGGCCACTCCCTGTGAGCCTGATGGTGACGCCGGAACAGGGAACTCCAAGTGAAGCTGTAGCAGGCGAACCGACGGGAAATGGAAGGGGATTCGAACAGCCGTGGGAGTGAATGGTTTTAAAGCCATGAACAGACGAAGCAGGAGAGAGCGAACAACAAGAAGAAGACGACGAGACACTGAAGGGAAGAACATAGAAAGGAAAGATAGTGAAGCAAAGCAGAAGAGAAGATAGAGGGCCGAGCTGACCAAAGGCAGCATCGAGCATCAGAGAGCTTGAGAGATTCAAGCTATCCTTGAGAGGATTTGTCAGAACTGAGCACCACACTGGGCTCTTTCCTTCCAAGACTAGAAAGGTCACAGAGCTGGTAAGGAAAACAATCTGTGTACTCTAGTGGCTTGGGGCATCCAAGAACCACCCTGCCAAGCAAATTCTGTTCAGGAGACTCACATTGAGCTCCTTCATTGTAATTCTCTGCTTTAAGACACAATAAAAGAAGGCCACCACTGAGAGTTGGACCAAAGACGTAGCCCTAGAAGATATGGTGAACTCCTTATTAAATTCTTGTGTCCTTATATTTTCTTATTGTATTTCTCTGTTGTTTTCCAACTTAAGTGTCTGTGTATTTGCAATCTGATTGATCTGTTGCCTAAATAAAATGGACACACACCAACACATGAGTCTGTAATACCTTCATTTAATAAATCCTTAACTGAGATCACTCACAGGGTGATTATCAGATCAAGTGGTATCAGAGCTTAGGCTGTAAAGGTTAGACAAGCTTATGTTGGTTTAGCTGTTGAATGCTCACTAGATCAAAGCTTAAATTAGTAGAAGGAGAGTTTGTGGAAACTAATCCTGAAATTGGGAGAGTCTATCCTCAGAAGACAATGTTAGAGGAAGGTTCTGTGGGGCCAGACCCTCAATTCATAGAAAGCTTCCTAGCTATAAAGTCCATGGTAGAAGAAATGTATAGGGACTTTAGAAAACATAAGGATGAAGACTCATCAGGCTCTAAACAAGACAAAGAAGAAGATGTGTCTCACTTCCATGACCACTCCAAGGGAAAAGGGAAAGAGGAAAGCTTTCTCTGATCTGAATTTGAAACTACTTGAAATTTGTTTGCAAGGTATTCAATTCAGAATTAAACATGTTTAAAAGATTTCCATGTCTTGCAGAAAGAAAACACATGAAATTTTCAGCTGTTCATGACTCATTTAAGCATAGCAGAGTTAATTCCTTTTACTGTTTAACACATTAAAACGAATTTGTTCTGCAAAATAAATCAACCACAAATGCAAAAGAAGTTGATAAAGCAGTTCACCCCCTCCAGGGCTATGTCTGCTGGGTCCAAAGCTCCCAACCGGGCTTGTCCTTGTTTTTATTAAATGCTCAAATTGAAAATACAGCTGAATAGAAGCATCTACAGGAGAAATAGATGGTATAAATGGATTCAGAACACTTGAATCCTTCAGGATTGACTATTGGATCACCTCCAATGGGTACCTGCAACCCTGTACAATCTTCCCAATACTGGGCCCTGGTGGCTCCTAGAACTTCCACGGCTTCAAAACGTCTGAAAATGACCTCTGATGGCTGTAAGACCTACACCAATGGCTTCAGAAGGTCGAAAATACCCAAAATAAAAAAAAAAATTCGTCCAAAACCGCCTTTCCTAGCCAAAGTTATGGCCATTTAATGATCCCCTCCAGTTTAGCCTAAAAGAACTCCAGCTAACTTTAGTGAAGGTCCAGTTAGGCCCGCCAAATATGGCGGGCCCACCAATTTTGGCGCTCCTGCCAGATTTTCCACCAAAACTGCAGTTACATTAATTGTTTGCCTCGGATTTCGTGCTGACCGTTTGGGGCTGGCGGTTGGGGCTTAAGCCCGTGGTTCTGGGTCGTGGTCATATGGAAGGCGGGGCTGGCCCCCTTTGTTTCCCGCCCATCCGCAATTTAACAGTTTAATTATCATTTGTTTTACCCATTGAACAACAGTTGACTGCGTGGCTGAACGGTAAGGCTCTTGGTTAATTAGTTGGAGGTTGCGGGATTGAACCTCCTTAACACCCAAAACTTTTAACATGCGCCCCAAGAGCTTGCTGACGTCATCTGGAGGCCATGTGGCGGCCTCCAGGCCTGCCACGTGGCAGATTCTGATTGGCTGCTCTGAAGGGAATATTCCAAGGAATATTCTGCGGAATATTCCTTTTTTTATTTTTTTTTTGAAAAATTAAATTTTCTAATGTTATGGACAAATTATTCTTTTTGCCATATCTTCCTCATATGGCGACTGTTTTTCGAACCGTTTGCGGCGTCAGAATCGGGAGGACGAGCACTTTCCATTCGTTCAACTTTGAACTAGTTCTGAGCACTTTAAATTTTGAGCATTTTTACGACACTTTGGACATGAGCACCTGATTACGCCTCCCCATTGGGAAGCTTTTGGACCCCAAAAGCCTTCAACTACCTGTTAAAGAGGTGAGGGTACAACTCCCTCACTCTATCCACCTCCATCCACTTTGTCTTGTTCGGTTTGCTGCCTTTGAAACCAACCCGAACATAATCTACACTGCCCCTTCTTGAAGTGCGTGTCCTTCTGTCAAGGATTGTATCTTCTTTCAGCTCATCTAAGAATTCTGGCGAGAAATTTTCTATAGATGGCAGCTGAACAACACTTTCATGATCAGCAATCAAAGGAGGTTCATACAAACGTAAGTTCTCCACATTGACAACAGAATACATTTGCATGTAGGAAGGCAAATCTAATTGAAAAACATTATTTCCAAGCTTCTTGAGGATTTTGAATGGACCATAATGAATAGGCTTCAGCTTTTTACCTTCTCCTTACATCCTTTCTTTACTAATGTACAACCATACCTCATCCCCTTCTTGAAACTTGTGATCGACTCTATGCTTTTCGTGTCTTTCCTTGTACTTGCCTTGACTCTTCTCAAGCTGTTCTTGAATTTGCTGATGTATTTGATGAATTCTCTCAATGAATGAATGAGCTTTGTCAATATCACTATGTACCTCAATGGCAACATCTTTCTCAAGAATGAAATCAAGAGGTGATTTTGGCAAGTAACCAAAACAAGCTTCAAACGGTGAGGTGTTTGTGGAAGAGTGCTTGGCACGGTTGTAAGGATGTTGTATGTAGTGCAAATGTTCATCCCAAAGCTTGGGATGCTTGCTGCAATAACCTCTCAAGAGGTGCACAATGGCTCTGTTCACAACTTCGGTTTGTTCATCTGTTTGCGGATGGAAAGCAGTACTTTTCTTCAACTTTGTGTCCATCATCTCCCATAGGTTGGACCAAAAATTCCCCACAAATCTGGAATCCCTGTCACTAATAATGGAAGTAGGCAAACCAAAGTGAATCCATACATGATGAAAAAATAATTCAGCAGTTATAGTTTTCTTAAAAGGCATAAGTATACACATTTTGCTGAAACGATCAACTACTACATATAAATAATCATGCTGCTTTCTAGATTTTGGCAAACCTCCTACAAAATCCATAGAGATGCTCTCCCATGGTCTAGAAGGTACCGGCAAAGGAGTATACAAACCAAGCTTCCTATTGCTAGGCTTGCTTGTAGCACATAATGAACAACCTCTTATGAACCTTGAAACATAATCTACCATGCGAGGCCAATAGCAATACCTCTGTAGATGTGCAACTGTTTTGCTCACACCAAAATGGCCAGCAATAAGAGAAGAATGAGCTTCTCTTATGACATTTATCCTCTCCCCCTGTGGTATACACAACTTGCCCAAATGAAACAGCAAATTGTTATGCATGTGATAATCATTTTCCTCTACATGATTCCCTTTACTCAAGTTAGCATACACATCTTTAAAGTCATCATCAGATGCATATTGTTCTATGTAACTATCATGTACAATGGAATCATTCTTAAATAAAGTAACAACACCAATAATAGGCCTTGAAAGCATATCAACAACCTTATTCAAAGTACCTTTCTTGTACCTTATTACCAAATGGAATTGTTGCAAGAAGCCCATCCATCTGAAGTGTCGTGACTATTGTAACTTGCTTTGTGATTGCAAGTACTGTAAGGGCTGATGGTCGGTATGTATAACAGTTTCTTTGCCCATCAAATAGTGTTTCCACTTTTTGACGCTTTGTACCAATGCATACAACTCCTTATCATATGTAGGATACTTTACAACAACACCATTAAAAGTTTCAGAATGAAAAGCAATAGGCTTACCATGCTGTAGAAGAACTACACCCATAGCATAATCACTAGCATCAGTTTGTATCTCAAATGGCTGTCTCAAATCTGGTAATGCAAGGACTGGAGCTGAACTAATCTTCTCTTTCAAAGATTCGAAAGCTTTTTGTTGCTTGCCTCCTCATTGGAAAGCATGCTTCACACTTTTCACTGCATGCATAGGAGCTGCTATAGAAGAGAAGTTAGAGATGAACTTCCTCCAATATTGAGCTGCACCCAAAAAACTTCTTACCTCTGTTATGGATTTGGGAGTAGGCCAATTCACAATAGCCTCAATCTTAGCAGGATCAATTCTCAAAGCATCTCCTCCTATTATGTGTCCCAAATAAACCAAAGAAGTCTTTTCAAATTCACACTTTGACATTTTAAGAAATAACTGATTCTTCTTCAAAACATCAAGTACTTTCTTAACATGCATGACATGATCTTCTCTAGACTTGCTGAAAATTAAGATGTCATCTAAGTAGACAATAATGAAATCATCAAGAAAAGGACGCAAGACATCATCCATTACCCGCATGAAAGTTGCAGGTGCATTGCACAAACCAAACGACATCACAAGCCACTCAAAGAGTCCTTGTTTGGTTTTAAAGGCTGTCTTCCAAATGTCACTTTCTTCAATTCTTACTTGATGATATCCACTACGCAAGTCTAACTTAGTGAAATATTGAGCATCTTTTAGCTGGTCTAGCAAATCATCTATCCTTGGGAGTGGGTAACGATTCTTTACCGTTATCTTGTTCAAGGCCCTGAAATCAACACACATACGCCAAGTGCGATCTTTCTTTGGAATCAATACAATCGGTGACCCACATGGCGAAGTACTTGGCCTTATGAAACCCTTGTCCAACAAGTCCTTGATTTGATTCTTTATTTCAGCATTCTCCATAATAGACATGCGGTACATGCCTATGTTTGGAAGAGGACAATCTGGATGCAAATGGATTTCATGCTGAATCTCCCTCTTAGGAGGAAAACCTGTTGGCTCCTGAAACATCTCATGATATGCATCAACTACATCATATAGATCTGATTTAAGTTTTGGATCAAAATTGTCAAATGACTCATGATTCACATCAACCTTGGGCTTAATCCTAAGAAGAACAAAATTCTTACTTGAATTGACCAGCCTTTTTACCTGTCCTGCATTCACCATCGCTATATTTGTCTTCTTGCGATGAGCTCTAACAATGAACTCCTTGCCATCTTTGAACAGATGATATTTCTTTTCATGGCGATGAAAGATAGCTTTCCTGTCAAACAAGTAAGGACTTCCCAAAACAATTCCTGCTATATCAAAAGGTACCACATCAAGTTCAACTGTATCAATAAAATGTGCAGTAATTGCAAAGCGCAATGTGCACTTTCTTGAAACTTGTAAATTTGCATCCTTGCAAATCCATCCAAGTGGATATGGCTTCGGATGTGGAACGGTCTCAAGTTTAAGCTGCTTGACCAAGTCCTCTGATATAAGGTTTGCTTGTGACCCACTATAAAAAAGTGTGTCAATCTTAGTATGTTTTGAAATCACCCTCACATGAAACAATTCAATTCTTTCTTCCTCCTTAGGAGCTTGTACATGACAGTTTGAGGTACTAGTGCAGGCTTGAGTTTCAATTTCTTTTCCCTTCAAGTTTTTCAAACCCATGGCTGCAATTTTGGTTTCATCACTTGAATCATCCCCTAAATCTTGTGGTATAGATGTAGTAGCAGCAATTTCCTGTTTCCATTTGGATTTGTTAAATTGAGGTCTTTTTTTAGGATGTAATTTCCAACAGTTTTTCTCCTCATGGCCTGGTTTAGAACAGTGTTTACAGATCACTTTCTCACTCTCTTGCTTGACGATGCATTCTTTTTGCCCTTTCCCTTGGAGGTTTTCTCTTTGTTTTTCTCCTTGGGGGGCTTGTTTCTACCCTCTTCAAATGTGTTTTTTCCCCTTGCCTCTAAATGGGTAGCTTGGACACAAACCTCGTCCAGGCTAGTAGGGTTAAAGATCAAGATGGTGTGTCTAAGGTAGCTATGCAAGCCACCGATGTATTTCAGCAAGGTTTCTTGGGTCTGTAAATCTACCCCTAACAAGAGAGCTCTTCTCCTGAATTCTTGGGTGTAGTCTTGGACACTCTGACCCTTAAGTTGTCTGAAATTTTGCCAGTTCATAATGGCTTTCTGCATGTGAGCAAGAGGATAAAACTGTTTTTTAATGGCTAACAGAAATTCAGGCCATGTTAAGGTAACCTTACCAAATTTCTTGATCTCCTCTTTAGTCTTGGCCTCCCACCATACCAATGCTGCTCCATCCATTCTCAAAGAAGCCAACTGAATCTTTGTGGCATCATCATGCATATTTTGGATCCTCAAGTAAACTTCCAACTGCCTAATCCAGTTGTCAAGCTTTTCTGCATTCACTTCACCATTAAACCTAGGTAATTCGAATTTTACATCAAGCTTCAAAAAAGGACTTTTTCCAGAGGATCTATGCTTATGAACAGAAGAAGACGAAGATGAAGAGGAAGAAGGTGAAGATGGGGGTGGTGGATCACCATTTCCTCCATGTCCTTTCTTGGAATGATCATCATCCTTCTTACCTCCTGAAGAGCCCTCTCCTTCATGTGGATCATTGGACACTTCTCCAACCAATTTCTCATTTCTTTCTTGGTACAATATCCTCACCATTTCAGTGAGGTCCAAGAAAGCCTTTCTGAAGACTCTTTCTTCTTCTCTTGGATCTGTCTCTATAGGAATTTCTCCTTCATGTTCAGACATCCTTGAAGCTTCTGCTAAGACTCTTGAGGGTGAAATTGAAGGTGGAGGTGATGGCTCTCTGGCCTTCCTTGACTGAGGATTCTCTCGTTCTCTAGTCAACTGTCCTTCCCCTCTTTTAAGTTTCAACCTAGTAAGCATCAATACTTTGCAAGACAGTTAGAAGATCTTTGCACAAAAACCCTGAGCTCTGATACCACTTGATCTGAATTTGAAACTACTTGAAATTTGTTTGCAAGGTATTCAATTCAGAATTAAACATGTTTAAAAGATTTCCATGTCTTGCAGAAAGAAAACACATGAAATTTTCAGCTGTTCATGACTCATTTAAGCATAGCAGAGTTAATTCCTTTTACTATTTAACACATTAAAATGAATTTGTTCTGCAAAATAAATCAACCACAAATGCAGAAGAAGTTGATAAAGCAGTTCACCCCCTCCAGGGCTACGTCTGCTGGGTCCAAAGCTCCCAAACGGGCTTGTCCTTGTTTTTATTAAATGCTCAAATTGAAAATACATCTGAATAGAAGCATCTACAGGAGAAATATATGGTAGAAATGGATTTTGAACACTTGAATCCTTCAGGATTGACTGTTGGATCACCTCCAATGGGTACTTGCAACCCTGTACAATCTTCCCAATACTGGGCCCTGGTGGCTCCTAGAACTTCCACGGCTTCAAAACATCTGAAAATGACCTCTAATGGCTGTAAGACCTAAACCAATGGCTTCAGAAGGTCGCAAATACCCAAAATAAAAAAAAAAATTCGTCCAAAACCGCCTTTCCTAGCCAAAGTTATGGCCATTAAATGATCTTCTCCAGTTTAGCCTAAAAGAACTCGAGCTAACTTTAGTGAAGGTCCAGTTAGGCCTGCCAAATATGGCGGGCCCGCCAATTTTGGCGCTCCTGCTAGATTTTCTGCCAAAACTGCAGTTACATTAATTGTTTGCCTCGGATTTCGTGCTGACCGTTTGGCGCTGGCAGTTGGGGCTTAAGCCCGTGGTTCTGGGTCGTGGTCATATGGAAGGCGGGGTTGGCCCCCTCTGATTCCTGCCCATCCGCAATTTAATAGTTTAATTATCATTTGTTTTACCCATTGAACAACAGTTGACTGCGTGGCTGAACGGTAAGGCTCTTGGTTAATTAGTTGGAGGTTGCGGGATCGAACCTCCTTAACACCCAAAACTTTTAACATGCGCCCCAAGAGCTTGCTGACGTCATTTGGAGGCCACGTGGTGGCCTCCAGGCCTGCCACGTGGCAGCTTCTGATTGGCTGCTCTGAAGGGAATATTCCCTGGAATATTCCAAGAAATATTCTACGGAATTTTTTATTTTTATTTTTTAATTTTTTTTTGAAAAATTAAATTTTCTAATGTTATGGACAAATTATTCTTTTTGCCATATCTTCCTCATACGATGACCGTTTTTCGAACCGTTTGCGGTGCCGGAATCGGGAGGACGAGCACTTTCCATTCGTTCAACTTCGAACCAGTTCTGAGCACTTTAAATTTTGAGCATTTTTACGACACTTAGGACATGAGCACCTGATCATTCTCACATCTCCTAATAGCCCTGTGCATAACCAGAAAGCTTCCTTAATCAAATTAGATGTTAAATTTGATTTTCCTATATATGATGGGGAGTTAAATGCAAAAAAGTTGAACAATTGGATTAGACAAATTGATGTTTATTGCAGAGTATAGAACATCGACTTAGACAAGAGCAAGATTCAGCTGGCAAGCTTACACCTAGGAGGTACTGCCTTGGTTTGGTGGGAAGGCAGAACCCAAGCTGATGTGAAAAGACATGGTAAGACTATCTCTGTCTGGAACGAATTTGTTTCTACAATCAAAAAGTAGTTCTACCCATTGGCCTACATGCAACAAGCCATGATGAGTTGGCAAACTCTTCGGCAGTTGAAAGGGCAAAGTGTGCAAGGGTACACTTAAGAATTTAGAAGGAGAACATTGATTCTAGGAATTTCATTAGACTCACCAGAAACTCTGTTGAAGTACATTGGTGGTCTACATAGCTACATGAGGCATACCATCCTCATGTTCAATCCCACTAGTATAGATGAGGTATCTATACTAGCTACTCATCTAAAATCTAGAGGAAAGAATGGAAATCCAGAAGTTCGGGGACCATCCCATCCCACTGCAAGCTAGAGCAAGGAGAAAAGAAAGCAGAAGTGGGAAGCAAGGAAGGGTAACACTGCACAGAAAATAAAAGCTTCATGCACTCACTGTAAAAAGGATGGGCATGATGATGAGCATTGTTGGATTCTGCATCCAGAGCTGAGACCTAAGAAGTTCAAGGGAAAGAAGAAGAAGACTGTTGTAGCTATTCAGAAAGATTTGGGGTCAAACTCGCGAGATGAAACAACAATAGCAGCCACAGATATCAACGGTAAGAATTTTGAAGCATCTACTAGTAATTCTGTTTAATTTGCTATTGATGAAGAAAATGAGAGAAAGAGACATGAGCTTTTCCATATTCGAGTTATTTCCAAACATCAAAAGATTGATACTTTGTTTGATAGTGGCTCACAAGTAAATTTAATTTCTGAAGCAATTGTAAAGAAATTGGGATTAGCAACCACACCTCACAAGAAACCATACCCATTAGGATGGTTGAATGATAAAGCACAACTACAAGTGACTAGACAGTGCAAACTCAAATTTTCTTTTGGGTCAGCATTTGTAGATGAGGTGGAGTTAGACATAATTCCTTTGGATATATGTGGAATTGTTTTAGGAAGTCCTTACTTGTATGATAGAAAGGCTATTTTTTATAGAGTTGAGAACAAGTATCTACTTGTTAAAGATGGAATCGAATACTTTGTAAGAGCTCATAAGCTAAAGAATAACTATACTCTCATAAACTCAGGGTAGATGAAAATAATGATAAATTCATGCAAACAATTCTTACTGATGGTTGTAAAGGAAAGGAAACTTGATAAAACCAATGTATTTGAGGGCTGTAATGTTAAACAACAAGCTGATATAGAAAAGGTTGTTTCAGAATATGATATCTTGTTTCAGGAACTTAATGGTCTGCCAACCAAAAAGGAAATAGTACATGATATTATTTTGCAGCAAGATGCTCCATTTCCTAACATTGGGATGTACAGGTTGTCAGCTTTAGAGAATGCTGAAATCAAGAATTAGGTGTAGGAGTTGCTCGAGAAGGGTTCATCAGGCCTAGCACATCACCATGTGGGTCACAAATTGTTTTCGTGAGAAAAAAAGATGGCTCGTGGAGAACGTGCATTGATTACCGAGCACTGAACAAGATAACGATAAAAAATCGTTATCCCCTTCCTTGCATAGATGATCTTTTAGATCAATTGAAGGATGCTGTCTATTTCACCAAGCTAGACTTGCACAATGGATACCATCAGGTCAGAGTTGCAGAACAAGATGCATGGAAGATTGCTTTCAAAACAAAGCAGGGATTGTGAGTGGCTAGTTATGCCTTTTGGCTTAACTAATGTTCCTGTTACTTTCATGAGATTAATGAATGATGTACTCAGACGTTTTCTTGATGATTTTGTTATTGCGTATCTGGATGACATTCTGATTTTTAGTAAAATGTGGGAAGAACACTTAAATCATGTTAAGTAGATACTAGATGATTTGAAAAGAGAAAAACTTTATGTTAAACTCTCAAAATGTGAATTTGGCAAGACATCTATAAATTATTTGGGTCATATAGTATGGGGTGGTGAATTGAAGATATATCCCTCTAAAGTGGTGGTCATTGTAAACTGGCCTAAACCCAAGTCTGCTACAGGAGTGAGAAGCTTCTTAGTAGCAGCACAATATTGGAGGAAGTTCATTTCTAACTTTTCCTCAATTGCAGCTCCCTTACATGCTTTAACAAGATTGAACAAGGTGTTTCAGTGGGGAGGCAAACATCAGAAAGCCTTTGACACCTTGAAATAAAAGATTAGTACAACACTTGTACTAGCACTGCCTGATCTGCAAAGACCATTTGAGATCCAAACTGATGCCAGTGACTATGCCATGGGAGCAGTGTTGACACAGCACGGTAAACCCATATGTTATCATTCTGAGACTTTTAATCATGCAGTAGTTAACTATCCTACATATAATAAAGAATTGTATGCATTAGTTCAGGGTGTGAAAAAAGTGGAAACATTACTTAATGGGAAAAGAGACAGTAATACATACTGATCATTAACCACTTCAATATCTACACTCCAAAGCTAAGTTGCAGCAATCAAGACATTACAGATGGATGGATTTTCTACAACAGTTTCATTTAGTCATCAGATATAAAAAGGTCATACATAACAAAATTGCAGACATGTTATCTAGACCCATTATAAATGCATCTACTATACTTAAGCATAATTCTGTGCTACATGAAAGCAACATTGAACAATATGCTCAAGATATAGACTTTAAAGATGTATATGCAACTTTGAGTCAAGGAAAAAGAGTAGAAGAACTGGATTATCATGTAAAGGACCGAATCTTATACCATTGTGGGAAACTCTGCATTCCACAAACCGAGAGAAAAAAGATAATTAGGGAAGCACACACTTCTCTGATATCAAGTCACTTTGGGGTAAGTAAAACAGTTGCACAACTGCAAAGATTTTGTTATTGGCCAAAAATGAATGAGACAGTTTCTAGATATGTAAGAGGATGTACTATGTGTGCTAAAAGCAAGCTCAGCAACAGAAAACTAGGCTTGTACACTCCTTTACCAGCCCCTTCTCACCCTTGGGAAAGGGTTTCCATGGATTTTGTTGGAGGACTGCCTAAATCTAGGAAAGATCATGATTATCTATATGTTGTTGTGGATAGGTTCAACAAAATGTGTATTTTGATACCTTGTAATAAACATATTACAGCTGAACAGACTGCAAAATTGTTCTTTGAACATGTATGGGTTCATTTTGGATTACCCACTTCCATTGTATCTGATTGAGACACCCGATTTGTGGGGAAGTTTTGGTCAATTCTGTGGGAGCTGATGGACACCAAACTAAAGAAAAGCATAGCTTTTCATCCACAAACTGATGGCAAAACATAAGTAGTTAACAAGATAGTGATCCAGTTACTCAGAGGATATTGCAGAAAACATCCTAAGCTTTGGGATGAACATTTGTGTTATGTGCAACATTCTTACAACAGAGCAAGACATTCTTCTACACAGAGATCTCCTTTTGAAACTTGTTTTGGTTTCACACCAAGGTCTCCTTTGGATTTTGTCTTTGGTAAAGATACCATGGTTGATGGACATAGTGATGTGGACAGGGAACCTAGGTTCATTGAACAGATCCATGAGACCCACCAGCAAGTAAAGGAACAAATAGAGAAGAGCCAAGCCAAATATAAGGCTAGGCATGACAAGCATCAGATGGAGCATAGTTTTCAAGTTGGTGACCAGGTTTGGCTGTATATCAGCAAGGACAAGATGTAAGGTGAAGGTAAAAAGCTAAAACCTATCAGGTATGGACCTTTCAAAATACTTTAGAAGATTGGTGAGAATGCTTTTCGCCATGATCTACCAGCTTACATGCACATCTACTCAGTCGTAAATGCAAATTGCTTGAGATTTTTTGAACCGTCAATGATTGAGGATCCTGAAGAGCAGAGTCAATTACCTTCTATTGATGACCTACTACTTGAATATCTTAATGAATTACCGGAAGACACAGTGCTGGACAAGAAGGTGAGGACGATGTGCAGAGGAGATGTTGAGTACCTCAGAGTAGGGCTGAAAGGTTCAAAGCCAAGCAGTGCGAAGTGGATTGAGATTGGGAAAGTGAGAAAAAAATACCCTCACTTAGTCGATGCTTGAAAACCAACTTTTGGTGGTCCAAAAGCTTTTCAGTGGGAAGGTCGTGATCCAAATTGAATCCATGAAGAATTGTCAGAAGGACCATGACTGTATCAGCTCGAGACAAACACCAAACAATTAAGAAACAGTGATCAAAGCACCTCTGAATAGTGGCAGTTAGCAGCCAACGTAGAGCGACGATGACCTCGGTCAAAGCGCGTTGATTGAGGCCCATGGAGACTGCACAGGAGGTGAAACTAGCCACTGGGATGCCTGGATCGGGAAACAGAGGCAAATTTTGATGCACGATTAGCGCTAATCGTGCATTGCTGGGAAAAACCCCTCAAGAAGGAGAGGCCCTGAGCGCTTGGTCGCATGAAGAGCTGGGAAAACCGTGGGGAAAAGGCTAAAGGTCAAGGCGGGACCCACGCTCCGAAAACCGACAGTATTGATCGGGGACACTCTTAAGCAGTAAGCGGAATTAGCGAAAACGGAGCAATTCCACTCAGTGCCCGACACATGGCAAGCGGAGGAGAGAGAAAACCACCACTGATCACGTGCTAATGGACGAGCAAGTCAACCGTGCGAAACGTGCGAATGGCGTCAGATCTAGAGGCCCCAGATCTAACGGCTGAGATTGCGCCCGATGGGAAGGCGAAATCGACAGGGGGGTTAAGCCGCGAATTATAAGAATTTGACGTCCGATTTGACTGCCAAGGTGGAAGAAGACTCATTCCATGACGTAACGGAAAAACCAAACTGACGAAGCAAGTTGGTGCAGTTGCAGGAGGACATGTGGCCACTCCCTGTGAGCCTGATGATGACGCTGGAACAGGGAACTCAAAGTGAAGCTGTAGCAGGCGAACCGACAGGAAGTGGAAGGGGAATCGAATAGCTATGGGAGCGAAATGTTTTAAAGCCATGAACAGATGAAGCGGGAGAGAGCAAATACCGAGAAGAAGAGGACGAGACACCGAAAGGAAGAACATACAAAGGAAAGATAGTAAAGCAAAGTAGAACGGAAGATAGAGGGCTGAGCTGACCAAAGGCAACATTGAGCACCAGAGAGCTTTAGAGATTCAAGCTATCCCTGAGAGGATCTTTCAGGACAGAGCACCACACTGGGCTCTTTCCCTCCAAGACCAGAAAGGTCACAAAGCTGGTAAGGAAAAGAGTCTGTGTACTCTAGTGGCTCGGGGCATCCAAGAACCACCCTGCCAAGCAAATTCTGTTCAGGAGACTCACATTGAGCTCCTTCATTGTAATTCTATGCTTTAAGACACAATAAAAGACTGCCACCACTAAGAGTTGGACTGGAGATGTAGCCCTGAAAGATAGGGTGAACTCCTTATTAAATTCTTGTGTCCTTATATTTGCTTACTGTATTTCTCTGTTGTTTTCCAACTTAAGTGTTTGTGTATTTTCAATCTGATCGATCCGTTGCCTAAATAACATAGACACACACCAACACATTAGTCTGTAATACCTTCATTTAATAAATCCTTAATTGAGATCACTCATAGGGTGATTATCAGATCATCTACTCTTGTGATTCAGATGTTTATAAGGAGTTCTTGTGATCTGATTATCCCTTAACTTGTTAATGTCACTTTCTTGATTTACTTGAAGTATCTGATTTCCTTTAGCTATGGAAGTTGCTTTGTTAATCGTTGTATCTTTGCTTGAAATCTTCATCGTTTGAACTACAACATATGAATATGTTTTTACTTCCATTGCTTTTTCATCATCTTGAGTTGTGGTATTGACTCGATCAATATTCATTAATTTTTCTTCAACTTGGATTGTTATGTCTGAAGATTTTGATGCTTATTTTGTGATAAATTATTATAATTTGTTTTTTTCAATGATCTCTTGTCATTTTTAAGTTTCTTAATTTGCGTCAATAATTTCTCGTTGTGGTCTTTGAGGCGAGTAATTTCTGTGAGTAAATTCTTTGTTTCTGTCTGCGATAATATTTTCAACTTCTTTCTGCATATTTTGCAATGCCTTCTAGTTTTCTTGAAGAATTACTTTTGAGATATATTTTACATCTTTTGGTGTTAGTGAATCTGATTTCAATGTAATGTCCTATAATGTTATTTTTTTTCTTTTTGTAGGAAAATGTTAAAAAATTCGTCTTTGTATTTAGGATGAAGGACCCTAGATATTCCATCTAGGGTGAACCTATACTTATATCACCATTTTCACAGAATAAGGTTTTAGCAATGAATTACAAGATAAAAGTATAATCCCCAATACTTAACTGTAGATTGCTTATGTCATATTGGTTGTTATTTGTTAAAAAAAACCATATCAATTATATTTGATTCAATAATCACTCATTGGTTAGCATATTTAGTACTAACATAATTATTATGTTCAGTAGGATTGATAGAGATGATGATATCCCTTCCTAGAAGTGATCGTTTGATTTTAAATATTACACTAAGACATTTACTAAAAGTTTTAGGAAATTTTCTATTACTGGTCTCCATTTTACTCTTTTTTTGGGGATAATTATAGGGTTTTAAAAGTAACCCTTTTAATATTTTTAACTTTATACCTTTTACGAACTTATATTTAAACAACTTTATTACTTTCTTGAAACTTGGAATTCACCTTTATATCTTCTTTTATTCCAACAATTATAATAAAGTTAAACAATCATAATAAAGTTTGATCACTTCTATCTTTAGGAATACAAAACTACTCTCTTACTTTTCTTAAATAAACCTTTGTTTTTTTGTTTTTGTTTTTTTTAAATAATAAGAAATAAAATAAATTTGTCCTTATAATTACTTTTAAAGTTCATTTTTCTTGGCTCTCCGTAACTTTTAAAATCACGGTTTTGTTTTCCAAATTTTACTTTTAAAGCGGGCACACAAATAATCCTTATCTAAGACACTTATCTAACACGAGCGAAGGCCTAATCACTAGTAACAATTTATGGAGAATTCAACACCAAGGCTCTTGATAAGAGTGCCAAAATTGGTTTAAAGCCTTGAGATGATCTAAATGAAAAGCAATGAAAGGGATTGCTAGAGGAAATAAAATCTATGAACTTGAGAGAATTTGAACAATTCGCACTTCTGATACACAGTAAAACTAGAAATAGAAGATGCGCTCATACTTGGTCTTAAACCCATTTAAGCCACAAGTCACGTGCTCATTTGGCAGTAACTTTTTAATTTTTGCGACTTGCATTGTAACCATGAGATGCGACTAGGTTGAGGTTGCATATCGCTTTCAAAATCCTCTCCTTCCCATGTAGCCTAAAAATGTGACTTGTTCTAATGTGACTTAAGAAGACTCATATCGTACATCGCACTTACATTTATTAGTGGCATCATCATTGCAAAGTGTGACCTGCAGAGTGCGAGTTTTAGTTAACAAAGATTTATGTCTAGTGGTGGAGGACGCCTTTCAGATGGTGAGATTCAAAACAATTTCACATGGATTAATGCAACCTTACAACAATTGATAAGTCTCTTGTCCTGTAATTGATAAGTCACATTTCAAATTGAAAATGATACTGTTATCTCAATAGGATATTGGAAATGTGATTCTCTAGTGTGATTATTCTAAAGTCATAAGTCGCACAATTGGTTATTAACAATACTATATTTTAAATTGAAACTAGTCATGTGAAAAAAAAATATGCCTATACATGAGCTTCCCTCCAACAAGTATTATCGTAGAGAATATCAGTTTGAAGAGTTTGGATCCATCATTGGAAGATGACCCTGAAGACCCTTTAAAACATCATCACATCAAAGTGTGATCTAGTGTGAATTCTTTGGTTCTCACAACTACAAATAGACTTAAATATGTTCGATAAATTAATGTGTGCACACAACATTTAAGATCAGAATATTCACGAGAAACTATACTTCTTACAAAAATATTAAAGTCATCAACTACTCTAGCTAGACATAGACATGGGAAAATATCCCTCAAAATCAATTGAAATGTGAAGGAAGTTGTAAATAATTTTATGGTTTGTTGTCTCACAGATAACTTGGAGAAAGAAATGATGAATACAATTAGTTTCAAATTTATACTATTCATATGCCCATTTTACCCTTATTAAGTGCTAGATGCGACCGTTGAAGTTGGTGAAAAGGTAAAATATGTGGTAAGTTACTTAAGTAAAGGGAAATCAAAGTAAGATAAGAGCAATGAATCACATATGGAATATCACTACATGGGACACTAGTAAGCTATTGTTCAATTGGAATACTCATCACCTGTTATCTTATAAAGATGAAATAATTGGATCGAATTAAAGCTTTAAAAATTAACATAAGAGAGTATCTTCTTGAGCTCATATTGCATTTCATCATTATGATTTTCTCTATGTGCACTAACTGTAGAGGGAATCAACCATAATATACCTAATTACTGTGCTAAAACTTTCAATATAGCCAAAACAAAATTTGCCACCCAAGTTTAGGAAAATATGTGTATATTGAGGATGATAAAACCCATAATGCATTTGGATAGCATCCATAAACAAAAAGTTTCACTGTCCAAGTCACTGAATCGAAAGGAAAGCAAAAGAAAAATAAAAGGCCAAAAGGACACTAGAGAAAAAGGACAATCAACATTGGATATGACCCTTGTTTAAAACATGGTTGGGAAGCTCAAAGTGATGTTGCAGAGGCCATGTTATGATGTGGAAAGACACTGTATAAGGGTCCAAGTTAGTATCTTTATTTCAATAAATATATCGTGTTTCTAACTTTATTCTTTGAATGAAAATATGTGTAACAATTATAATTTTCTTGTGGGTAGAAGAGAGGGAGCAAGAGTGTTGACCTATGTGAAGGAATCTAATGTTTCCTACAGAGGCTGCACAACTAGGGTTTCAAAAAACAAGCAAACTGGCTCCTTATAGTCGCCTAAGGTACTGCGTCAACATCTAACATGGCAAATGAACATTGGCACCTTGTTAATCATCCCATGCAAGTATCCATATCATTGCAACATATATGTAATAAGCATTCTAGGGTTTCAGGAAACCTCTGCATTCTCCTCATAACTTTTCTCTCTTCATAATGCAAATATTTCTCATCATAATGCCAACAACTATGCTGAGATTGATTTGAGCATGTAATAGTCATTAGACATGAAAGAGTTGTGAGCAAACTCAAGGGTCATGAGGGTAGGTGAAAGGTCACATTAGGTGAACAATCACCTCATTTATATAAATATACCCTCATGCCTCATTTGTAAGGGACTTTAGCAGTTGAGCTAGGACTAGCATTAAATGCTAATTTGTACTTGAAAAAGCAAAAAGCATCCGACTCCTGGCCACTTGTAGGGTGAGTGGTGGTGAGGCTAAGGTTTTTGCATTGGATAATGGTATGAGCAACCCATGTTCCACTATTGGAATTTGATAGATTGCAGGGCATGCATATGCATTTGTAGTAACATTAATAAGAAGTTATTTTCTTTCATTATGGATTCTCGAGCATCTTTATGATGGTTGTACTGGCTTTCTTATATTGCCATCATGTTTGTATGTGTGATTTTATGTGGGCATGTTAATGAAATCATTCTTAGCTTATAAATTTCATGCCCGCTTTGAATCTATGCTTATTCTATGCCATGCCAATAACCTATTATGAACTGGTTTGCAGTTAACCTCTGGCAATTCCTATTCAAGTATGTCTGAGACAATTTTAGCTAATTGATCCTTCTCATGTCATACTTCTTGTTGTTGTTCTTGTTACTTTCCTGTATCTCATTTTGTAGTTTGTCAATCTTAGGTTGACCTTATTCCCATGGTCCGGGCATTTCATGCATTTCCTCACTCTAATATCTCTTCATTTGATATCCAGGAGCGAAAGTAAAATGATGACAGTCGGGCCTATTATTTGATGGGGATCCTATCCCAAATGGTGTGAGATCTAATTGGGACTTCACACCGGGGAGACCCCGTAATAGTTGGTGATACATTTTATTCCATCAACAGGGCTCAAGTAGGCTCCATGGACATTGTATTCTCAGATAGACAATTACCTAAAGGGATTGGGCTTCACCAAGAGTGAAGTGGACCCCAACCTCTACTACATTATTGTTGGAGGTGAGATGCTTATTCTAGTGCTATATGTGGATGAATTTATTTTGATAGGTGCGATAAGCTCATCCAAGAGTGCAAAAGAAATCTCTTGTAGGCGATCTTGAACTAAAAGATATGGAGTTGCTACACTATTTCCTTGGGTTAGAGGTTTAGTAGGGTGATGGAGAGATCTTCGTAGGACATGGAAAGTATGCTCTACATATTCTGAGGAGACTTCACATGTAGGATTATAGACGCATGACCACGCCTTTAGTCACAAATTAGAGGAATACATATACATCTAGATCAGAGTGAGTAGATCCTACACTTTACTGGAAAATGACCGGGTCACTGATATATTTGGTGAACACGCAACCAAACATATTTTTTTGTAGTTAACCCTTTGAGCCAATTTATGGTCGAGCCTTCCAGAGCGCATTGGGTTGCTGCTAAGAACGCGTTGAGATATGTCAGGTGGACAATAGAGCATAGATTTTGGTATAGACACGTTGACGAGTTGAAACTTGAGGCCTTCACATATGCAGATTGGGTAGGGAGCTCCACAGATAGGAAGAGCACACTGGGTTGCAAATTCATTATTGGATCAATAATTGTTTCTTTGTTCAGCAAGAAGCAAAGATCAGTCACATTGAGCTCAGTAGAGGCCGAGTACATGGTTGCTAGTTGGATAGGGTGTAAAGCTATTGGTTGAGGAAGCTTCTTGTGGTTTTTTCAAGAGATAGTTGGATACTACAGTGATACACTATGACAATCAGAGTTGCATCAAGCTCTTTGAAAATCCAGTGTTTCACGATTGCTTTAAGCACATTGAAATACATTATCACCACAAAGATATTGTTCAAAGAGGTATCATTACAGTCCAATACATAGCAACAAAGGAGTAAACAACATACATTTTCACCAAGGCATTGGCAAGAACTAGATTTGTATACCTCAGAGAGAAGTTGGGTGTAGAGTAACGTACCTTCCTCATAGACTTTCCTCTCTATGAGGGAGTGTTGATTGGAGTACAAAAGTCAGGTTTTTGCTTGTCTAAGTGCTAAGAATAGTAGAAGAAACTAGAAGACTGCCACTTTAGCATAATATTGATTTATTTAACTATTTCCTAAAGTCAAACTTAGGAGAAATAAAAAATTCCTAAGTTAACTTATAATTTAATCTCAACAACTGATCACGATTTAATCTCAACTATTGAGATGGTTATTAGGGTTGAGATCGAAATTATAAGAGGAGATGGATCGAATTAGCGGCAAGTCAGTTGAGCATGAGCAAAGTGTGTCAGATCAACGAAGGAAGAGTCGAGGGTTTCAAAATATCGCAATGATACAAGATCATAGAAGAAATCGAGTGAGGGCCAAGCTTTTACTACCCAACACAATCATACCATTCACATGTATATGCAATAGAGATGATTTGCGCCCAAACATGTGCGCAATTTATCTAATCTGTGTACAGATTTTGCAGATCTAGTTCATAGGTAAGGGGTCGATTCAGCTTGGAGGATTGATGAGTTGTTCTAGTGATAAAAGGGAGTTCCTCCCTTATTCTAATTCTTATAAAAAATCCATTGTTGAAGAAGAATAATAAAAGACACACAATTTTGCAGGTTTTCCCGAGAGTTGGGGTTTCTTGGGTATATCTTATGTTCTATGTGTTGATGTGTTTGTCTTCTTATTTATGTTTATGTTGTGCATATTCAGTTAAGTTTTTATACTTTAAAATTGAAAATCACTTTATTAGATTTTAAATAAATCTAACATCAACATTTAACACTCTATATACAAATTAATATTATATTAATTTTAAAAACATATTGTGATATACTCTATATACAAATTAATATTATATTAATTTTAAAAACATATTGTGATATACTCTATATACAAATTAATATTATATTATATTAATTTTAAAAACATATGGTGTAAAATATGGACTTCTTAACAATTTACTATTAAAAATTAAGAATTATTATCCATCATTACATATTCATAAAAATTAAGAATTATTATCCGGTCTCGGCCAGCATCTACCTGCAGTTGTCTATAAGGCTACTTTTTGAAAGTCTTTCCGCCGGGTTTTTCCGGTCGAAATCATGCAAGAATTTATTGGAATCACAAGTTTGATAGTAGTTTCTGCACAATGAGGGTGCTGAATCCAAATATGCAGTTAAAAAACCATTTTAACTGCAACAAATCAAGATTTAACCTCAATTTCTTC
This sequence comes from Pinus tabuliformis, assembly GCA_031772625.1. Classification (NCBI taxonomy): domain Eukaryota; kingdom Viridiplantae; phylum Streptophyta; class Pinopsida; order Pinales; family Pinaceae; genus Pinus; species Pinus tabuliformis. The sequence goes on from CM062819.1 coordinate 1,707,180,199, forward strand.
CGCCGGATTCCATCACCGGAATCTCCAAAAAATCGCATTATAGACAACTCCCATCTCCCCGAAAATGCTGGCTGAGGCTATGTAAGGGTATTAATGCATCGGTACTGTACATGATAACCCGTCCTAAGATTCCATTCGTACCCTCCAGACATAGGGTTTCATTCGTACCCCCCTGACACCAGTCATAGGGTTCACATTTTTCATATCCTACCCTTCTATAAGATAAATGTATTTGACTGTTTGTTTTCCGAATTTGCTTCTCATCTTATTCTCGCCAGAAAGAATGGCAGGACCATAGAACTGCACATGATAACACGTCCTAAGATTCCATTCGTACCCTCCAGACATAGGGTTTCATTCGTACCCTCCAGACACCAGTCATAGGGTTCACATTTTTCATATCCTACCCTTCTATAAGATAAATGTATTTGCCTGTTAGTTTTCGGAATTTGCTTCTCATCTTATTCTCGCCGGAAAGAATGGCAGGAGCAGCAGCATATATGTACGAGAGCGTGGCCAAGGATTATGTGAACGCCAGGCCTCGTTATCCGCCTCGGCTTTTCTCATTGCTCTCTTCTCTCACGCCCAAACATCAGCTTGCGTGGGACGTTGGCACAGGGAATGGCCAAGCTGCCCTTCAGGTGATCAGTCCCAGTTTTGACGTGCATAACAAAACCCGGTTAAGACGGGTGTCGTCTCGGTTATTTATAACCTTTGTTTTTGTGTTGCAGATTAGCAAATATTACGAGCAGGTTATAGGCACAGACATAAGCGAGCGGCAGCTGCAGCAGGCGGAGAGGAGGCCCAACATAAGGTACGCCCTCACGCCGCCCGTGCTGACGGACGACGAACTCCATTCGATCGTCGGCCCGGAAGGTTCGGTGGATCTCGTGACGGTGGCCATCGCCGTCCACTGGTTCGATCTGAACACATTTTACGCGCAGGTCAAGCGCATTCTGAGGAAGCCCGGGGGAGTGATTGCGGTGTGGGCGTACACGAAGCCCTCCGTTAGTTCAGCGGTGGATGAAGTGTTTGACCGGTTCTTTGAGCGTATTCTGCCCTTCTTCGACCCGTGCGCCAAATTGGTGTTCGAAGAGTACAGGACTCTGCCCTTTCCCTTCCCTTCTCATCCCGCCGCGGGAGGAGATTCGGTCGTCGAATTAGAGATCGAAGAGACGAGGACACTGGAGGAGTACCTGAATTTTTTCAGAACATGGTCTGCTGTGGTGTATACTAAGGGTTTGCTAGACGACTTCGTTCAGCAATTTGAGGAGGCGTGGGGAGGTCCTGCCCATCTCGCTCGGACGGTTAAATTTCCGCTCTTCTTAAAGGTCGGGATGGTTTGAATTGATGTTTCAGTTTGGGTTGGTTTGTGATTTTATCTTCTGCCCGCAATTACGTATGTAGTATTTTTTATTTTCAGTAATAGAATATCGTTTCAGTTTACAAAAAAAAAGTGTATGAGAAGTTTATCAAATTTTTATTTTTTTTCACTAGGAAAAAACCGTCTGTTTTTGAATTTTATATATATATATATATATAAACAGTATCATAGTTTTGATAGTATATCTTTTTTCTAGTGGATCAGGAAATTAAATATATACTCCTTACAACAACATCTGCTATATTTTAGATATTTTTCTGATTCTAGGATGAAACAAAGAAAACAATAATACACATATTTTTTAGAAATTGTTCCATATACAGTAATCTATATAGTAGTCTATCAAATGTCTTTTTTATACAAGACCATGTACAAAACATTTACAAAAAAGTAATACAAAAAGTAGTTTCAAAGTATTTATCTGTGTTGATGTATTGCTCGGCTGACAAGGATTGTAGAGCTCTACCTTGGCCTAGAAATTGTTCCATATACAGTAATCTATATAGTAGTCTATCAAATGTCTTTTGTATACAAGACCATGTACAAAACATCTACAAAAAAGTAGTACAAAAAATAGTTTCAAAGTACTTATGTGTGTTGATGTATTGCTCGGCTGACAAGGATTGTAGAGCTCTACCCTGGCCTAGAAATTGTTCCATATACAGTGATATATATAGTAGTCTATCAATTGTATTTTTTATACAAGACCATGTACAAAACATCTACAAAAAAGTAATACAAAAAATTGTTTCAAAGTACTTATCTATGTTGATGTATTGCTCCGCTGACAAGGATTGTAGAGCTCTATCTTGACATGTCAATGCTTCTTTCTTTTGTCATTGTTGTCCCCATTTTTATCTGGATATGCATACCTTCTTTTGCGGCCATTAGTCCCTTTTTTGACATTTCATCTGCGTTCTTGTTGTAAGCTCTGCTGATGTGTTGTATGGAAGATTGTTGAAGAGTGATCCATAGGCTTTGAATGCGGTTCGGCTAGCGTTGTAGGGAGTTTTGTTGGATATTATTCTTCCCCAAAATGTGATCTACAATACATCTGGAATCTCCATAGATTTGTATTTGTGGGATATCCAAAAATTTGGTAATCCATAATAGCCCCCACAAGGCAATTGCTTCGGCTTTCATACTTGCCCCCTCTCCCGCATTCCGTTGTATCCAGAATTCTTGATCTTCCAAAACTTTTAACCAAATTCCACATCCGCAATTGCTTCGGCTTTCATACTTTCCCCCTCTCCCTCCTTGTGATGCCCCATCAAAAAAACCAACTGGGTAGTTGATATCCTGTACCATCCCTTTATCTTCCTTTTCTTTTTGCTTGGTGCCAGCTCCCTGATCCGATTTGATCCACTGTTCTATGTACTCACAGATCAAGTCTTCTCTCCATCTTCTAGTTCCAAAGATCATGTGATTTCAGCCTTTCCAGATCTCCCAGAAGACATCCAGTGAGAGTGATCTCCAATTGGCGCGTTGTGTACTCCACCATTTTATACATTCGTCTATTGTATTAAAATGAATGTATGGTATCTTCTTATTGGTAGTGAAGTGCTTCTAGATGCTAATAGAGCTTGGATAGTGTAAGAATAAATGGCAATTATCCTCACCTTCTTTCCTACATAGGTCCATGTTGATAGCAAATTTTCCCATGTAAGGTTCTTATTCTACCATGTTAACCATAGGAAAATGATAACCTTTATGGGAATATTTGTTTGCCAAAACTTATAGAACCAACATTTGTCCGAAATCTATAGCTCCTTCATACACAATTTGAAATAGCAATCCGCCACTTCAATCTTCCAGATTTCTTCTTTTTTCCCACCCAGGAAATACAATCCCCTTTGTTGTCATAACATATGCTTGCGCCTTTTAATGATTTTAAAAGCTGCCTCCATTCCAGTTCGTACTGTCCTGTGAGGTTCAAATGGATGGGGTCCAACTAGATTGGAATATTGCTACTCCATTCACGGATCATCTTATTGAAGTTGTTCCATATCTTGGATCCGATTTTTTTCCCAATTGATCCCTATCTCATCCAACAGGTAAAGTCCTTATTCTTCAAGTACTTGAACTAGATCAATTTACCCCATATGCCATTGCTGGTAATTCCTCGCCATAGTGATTTTAAAAGCAGTGCCCAACCAAAAATTTTGACATTTATGATACCCCATCCGCCCAAATTCTTTGGTCTTGTGATCCTATCCAATTTGACCAGATAATATTTAAAAAATTTTCTTGCCCATGACCAAATGTAGTTTGCCATTATGCGATTGAGTGAGTTTATAATCAGTTACGGGATGCAGAACAAGTGAGCCCAATAGACCCCCAATAGTGTGAGTATTGGCTGAGTGAGAGCGATACGACCTCCCATTGATAAACATCAATGTTCCCATCCATTAATTCTCGAGTGGAATCTATCCACAAGCGACATCCAATCTACATTTTGGTAGTTCCCAGGCTTTAGGTGGTATCCCAGATATTTCATTCCAATGTCCAAGTTCTCTGCTTTGACCCTAAAATTCCTCTAAATATAGATGAAATCATCCGGGGTGCATGACCCATATAGTATGATAGATTTGTGTTCATTTAGAACAAGGCTAGTTTCTCTTCCAAACTTCTTAAAAATTAAAGACAGTGCGAACCATTTAAGTCTGTTGACCATACCCATCAACATGATATCATCTACGAAGAAATTGTGAGAAATAGAGATATGACTGCTAATTTTTAGCGCTTCAAACTGTCCTGTAGTCACTGCTTTTTTGATGATCAAACTTAGGCCATCCATCGCTAGTATGAAGAGTACGGGGGACAAAGCGAACCCCTATCTAAGTCCCCTGCCTGCACCAAAGAACCTTGATGGGTACCCATTTATTACCATAACATACTGGACTGTCGTAACACATCCCATTATCCATTCTGCCATATTTGTTCTTATGCCTATTTTATGGAGGACCACTCTGAGATAACCTTAGTCTAAACAGTCATAAGCCTTTTTGAGGTCCACCTTCATAACTGCTGCATTCATCTTTTTGTCTTGATAGTGTGCATGCATTCTTGAGCAACTACCACTGCATCATGGATTATTATATTTCTTAGAAAGCCATATTTCTCTGGAGAAATGAATGTTGATAATGAAGCCTTGATCCTGATGGCAATTATCTTGGATAATCAACAAAGGTGGCAGCCTCTGTCTTCTTTGGAATAAGAGTAATATAGGTAGAATTTAAATGAGGATGTATAGTTCCCTTAGTTCTAGATTCTTTTATCAAATTTAGAAGGTCCTCCTGAAAGATATCAATGAAGTGGATAAATTTAGAATTCTTCGATTTTTCATCTTCGATACAAGATGATAGAATTCGTGGAGTGATAAATAAAATTGTTGAATTGAAAAGGGATCTGACCATCCTAAACTATTTTTTTGTGGAATCTTGTGGTCATTGGATACCTTGTGTGAATTTTGATTCCAAGACTAATTTGCACTAATATTAAGTTTGTTGTTTTTGTTCTGAGTGAGACAAATATGTAGACTACTTGAGTTGTTTGCTCTTGTGATTCAGATGTCGATAAGGAGTTCTTGTGATATGATTTCCCCTTAATTTGTTAATGTCACTTTTTTGATTCACTTGAAGTATATGGTTCCTTTAGCTACTAAAGTTGTGTAGTTAATCACTGGATTTTCACTTGAAATTTTCGTCATTTGAACTGCAACATCTGAATATGTTTTTACTTCCACTGGTTTTTCATCATCTTGCATTGTGGTATTGAATGGATCAATATTCATTATTTTTCGTCAACTTGGACTATTATGTCTGAAGACTTTGATGTTTTTTTTTGTGATAAGTTCTTCTAATTTGTTTTTCAATGATCTCTTATCGTTTTTAAGTTTCTTAATTTGCGTCAATAATTTCTTGTTGTGGTCCTTGAGGCGAGTAACTTCTTTGTTTATGTCTGCGATAATATTTTCAATTTTCTTTTGCATATTTTGTAGTACCTTATGGTTTTCTTGAATAATTACTTTTGAGACATCTTTTACTTATTATGGAATTACTGAATTTGATTTCAATGTAATGTCCTATAATGTTATTTTTTTCTTTTTGTAGGAAAATGTTAAAAATTCTTCTTCATATTTAGGGTGAAGGACCCTAGAGATTCCATCCAGGGTGAATCCGTAATTAAATCACTATCGTCACAAAATAAGGTTTTAACGGTGAATTGCGAGATAAAAGTTCCATCCCCAATACTTAGTTGTAGATTGCTTATGTCATATTTTTTGTTACTTGTTTCAAAAAAAATCATATCAATTATATTTGATTCATGAATCACTAATTGGTTAACACATTTAGTGTTAACATAATTATTAAACTGAGTAAGATCGATAGAGATGATAATACCTCTTACTACAAGTGATCCTTTGATTTTCAATATTGCACTAACAAATTTACTACAAATTTTAGGAAATTTTCCATTACTAGTGTCCATTTTTTTTTAAAGATAATTTTAAGGTTTTAAAAAAAACCTTTTTAATATTTTTAACTTTATACCTTTTAAAAAATTATATTTAAATAACTTTATTACTTTCTTGAAACTTTGAATTCACCTTTATATCTTATTTTATTCCAACCATTATAATAAAGTTAAACAATTATAATAAAATTTGATAACTCCTATCTTTAAGAATAAAAAATTACTCTCTTACTTTTCCCAAATAAACCTTTGTTTGTTTGGTTTTTTTTTTTTTAATAATAAGGAATAAAATAAATTTGGTGCTTATAATTACTTTTAAAGTCTCTCTATAACTTTTAAAATCACATTTTTGTTTTCCAAATTTAAATTTTAAGGAGGGCAAACAAATAATTCTTTTTTAATCTTTTATATTATTTACTAACTAATATGACATTAGAAATTGAGAGATGAACAAAGAGATTAAGCGTTAAATTTTAATATTATAGGAACACATTTTTTTCACCCAAATTAAAATTATTTTCTAATAATAAATTAAATATTGGAAATATCAACATGGAAAAATTTTAGCAAAGGGAAAAGAACTTCCCCAATATATTAATGATTGAAAATGATTGAAAATAATTATTTAATAATTAGGTAAATTTGCTAAACAATTTTGAAAATTTTAACTAATTAGACTAACCATAAATAAACCAAAGGTGGAAGATTTTGTTTATAATTTATAATATTTAACTATTGGAATTGATATATCAAATTAATTTTTTTATATTAATATTTATAAATAAATAAAAGAAAAGAAAATATTAATATTAATCATTTATATATTTTTAAATTTAAATAATTTTTTTTTAATAAACTATATAAAAATAAGAATCCAATTTTAGAGACATGTTAAATAAAATAAAAAATAAGCTAAAAAGAAACCCTATTTTTCCTAAACATCCCCTTTAAGAAAAAAACAACAACACAACCAAATCAAATGAAAAACCAACAATGGAATGGAATGGATCAGATATAATTAATTATATGTTTTTATTTTATCCGTGGGTAGCATATTAGCCGGCCATGCTTTATACATAAGATGTGGCATGCAAGCAATGTGGGAGATGTTAGAGGCACACATCACAACGCAATTCCAAAAACTAAGAAATCTTTATTCTAAATTTTATAATAAAATTGAATGGCCACAATTGGAAACATGTCAGTTTGGCAATATTGAGAAGCTTAAAGTCTAACATCCTCATTACTGTAAGAGGCATTTGGGAGGTGTGTAATGGAAAGTTTGGTTTCAGTGGACGCTAACCATCATCATCATCAATAAAACATGAACTCAAACATTTGCATTTTATTGTATGAAATTAAAATCTTTAATTTTAAATTGAAAATCGTAAGTTGAACTATCCTTTAAAAAAAAAAGTTTTAATTTAAATGTTGGAATATAATAAATGTTAGTATATTTTTATAATATATTTTTACTTAGCAATACAACTTGAGTGGGCCTAATGGTTAAGAGCATGTGTTTCCTCCTAAGAGGTCACAGGTTCAAAACCAGAGGGGGGTAGAGTATGTATGCCTTCGTAGACTTAGCAGTGAAATCGCTGCGCAGAGGTGGGTCCCTTGTCCCATAAACAAGGGGGTCTCATACACCAATTTGGTGTCTGGCTTGGTTGTGACCTTAAAAATGGATATTATTACTATTATTATATTATAATAGTGTGTATTTCAAATTAATTTAAATATATCAATTTTTTTAAGAAATTTAACTTTTTATATTGAATTATATGATATTTATTTTTATAATTATATATTAATCTATAATTTTAATAAATATAAAATTGTAATTTTTAATTGAAATTAATCCATTATAGTATGGGGGTTTACGCAGTGCATTATATTAGATATCATTTTGGGATTCAACTGCGTTAAGTAAGTCATTCACGTATGACCATTTCCATGAGAGGTAGTCGTAACTGACTAATTTCTCATGATTTTTGAATAGTTCACTTAGCACTCATTGCATCAGGTGATGCTCACAGGGGTGAAGAAGTGGGATTGAAACTAGTGAAATGAATCACATAGCATCAATCATCACTTCCGGGGCTTGCACCCGGTAACCAGGACTTCCCAGGAGGTCACCCATCCTAGAACTCCTCTGGCTCAAGCGCGCTTAACTGTGGAGTTTTCCCCACAATCAAGCCCACTTAGCTTGCTTGTGACCTCCTGGGAAGTCCTGGTTACCGGGTGCAAGCCCCGGAAGTGATGATTGATGCTATGTGATTCATTTCACTAGTTTCAATCCCACTTCTTCACCCCTGTGAGCATCACCCGATGCAATGAGTGCTAAGTGAACTATTCAAAAATCATGAGAAATTAGTCAGTTACGACTACCTCTCATGGAAATGGTCATACGTGAATGACTTACTTAACGCAGTTGAATCCCAAAATGATATCTAATATAATCCATTATAATTATAATATTTGATTGTTTTTATGTAATATTGTATATTTCAAATTAATTTTAAGACAATGATATTTTAAGTATGACAATTTTTTGTTTGTTTGTTTGTAATGTATGTCATTTAATTTTATAAGTTTAATTTTGTTACTAAATTATTATTTTATTGGAAGTTTATGATTTTTCAATTACATATTTTTCAGGAACCTACAATGAAGGGATCATTCATATTAGGAACCTTTAATTTCGTTAATTAACCCTAAGTAAGTTCGTTCATTAACTTGAAGTAAGTTCCGTCATATTCAAGACCGCCTCTACATATGTCGTAGATTAAAGGCCGAGTATAATTATTCTCAAAATTCTAGATAGTAAGCACTTATTTTGAGCTACATTATGCTTGATCTTGACGACGGTTAAAATTGTTATCAAAACTCTACACATTCAGTGCTTATTTTGAGCTCCATTGTACTTGATATTGCCGGTTTTTCAATTCCTTTGGTATTTTCCTTTTATCAACTTGTAATTTGCCAACATCATAGACGTTCAGTGCTTATTTTGAGCTTCATTGCACTTGATCTTGACCCTTTTTTCATTTCCTTTATCCTTCTCCTAGAAGTTTACAATAAAATCATAATCACAGAATTGAAATTAAAAATGTCCGACCATTCCTACCTAGAAGTTTAAATACGAAACCTGTGTCTACAGTCTTAGGAGGTTCGAGCCTGGCCAAATTACTTCATTTCGTTGCGTTGAAAGGAATGAGAAGTAGAGTGTGTTGAAAGGAATGAGAAGAAGAGTCCCCCGGGAGAGGAGCGTGTGAGATTGACATGAGATTCTAATCAAAGCCCATAACGAGAAATTAAAGACTACCATGAGAAAAGGGAGAGGAGCGTGTGAGATTGACATGTGTGAGATTCTAATCAAAGCCCATAATGAGAAATTAAAGACTACCATGAGAAAATGATGATGAGGTGCGATTTAGTCATTAATGTCTCATAGTTAGCAGGGAAGACGTGTTTTCCTAACTGCTTTCTTAAATTAGAGTTGTCTCGCGCAATCTGTCAGCAATCTGTCATTATGGTTGACATAAAACATCGTGTTTTAAATTTTGTATTCATTGCATTCAAGACCGATGTAACCAGCACAACAAATGGTTGCACAAAAAAAATATGTCATTATGGTTGACATAAAACATCGTGTTTTAAACTTCATATTCATCGCATTCAAGGCTGATGTAACCAGCGCAACAAAAAGGTACACGATGAACTGACAGATGTAACCAGCACAAAAAAAAGGTAGATGATGAACTGATTCAAAAGAAGTTCTATCGACCTAACTAATTATTACTTGCAATTGCCCCAAAAGGTGCAAAACATACCGATAGGTTGTTTTTTAAATTGGAAAAATTGTAGAGGTTTTTTAAATTGGACAAGGAACGCATTTGTACATTGGTTTTGTTTTTTTAATTGGAAAAGTTGTAGAGGTTTTTTAAATTGGACAAGGAATGCATTTGTACATTGGTTTTGGTTTCCAAGTGTGAGAGCTTAATGGATGTTTTTTAAATTAGAAAAATTGTAAAGGTTTTTTAAATTGGACAAGGAACGCATTTGTACATTGGTTTCCAAATGTGAGAGCTTAATGGATATTTTGAAGCACACATCGTTCATTGTATCGTTCATCGTTGTTGACTGATCACCTTGAACAACATAATACCTTCCAGCAGACAACAACATAATACCTTCGAGCATAATAGTATTTATGTGGGGAAAATTGGTCTTCGACTCTTGCCAAATGGTCTTAGAGACCTATAGAAGCCAAATGGTTTTAGAGACATACTACACTACTATGGTCTGTTCTTTGTTAATTCCCGCAATGTACTTATGATGGCCGAATAAAAATATGATATGTAAATTAGCCCATAACAAAAGCAAATATAATATGTAAATTAGCTCACACTAAACCCACTGCATTCTTTCCATAGATTCCAAAAAGTCAAAAACACAGATTGTTGCATTGAACCCACTACATTCTTTCCATAGATTCCAAAAAACTAAAAACACAGATTGTTGCATTCTTTTGAATGGAAATTTAGAAACATAAAATTAGACAATCAAATGGCCAAAATTGCAACAACAAATTGAACAAAATATCATTATACCAAAAATGAGTATTCACATAAAGAAGAGCTCAAAATAGTTCCTTTCCAGAGGAGCTCAAGTGAATTCCTTTCCACCAAGTACACCACAACACCAATAGGTGTGAAATTGTTGGCATTATCTTGATGCCAGATTTCTCATCCTTTAATAGGTGATTTACTGGTCTGAATGTTCAACTATTACATTAGTCCTAACAGATAAAATAAATCGATAATATTTGTTTTCTGCAGAAGCAATTTCATCCTACACTATTTGCGCTTTCTGTAGCCACAAATTTCATCCTACAGGCTACAGTGTTTTATATTGCTCAAAACCAAAATCCAACAAGAAAAACACCCATTTAAAGTTTGTCATTGGAATCATCATCATCACTGTTTCCTTCAGAGGATGATCCCCCTGATTGTTGATAAAATTTGGTCACAATAGGGTTGCAAACAGACTCCACTTCCTTGAGCTTCTCCTTGTAATCTTCCTTCTCGACTGACTAGTTCTCGTCCGGCCATTCAAGGGCCTCCTTAAATGTTGCATCTATTTTCTCCTTATCATCAGAGTCGATTTTGTTAGCAATCTTGTCCTTGTTGTTAATTGTGTTTTTCATGTTATAAAACATATGTTTCCAAACCATTACGAGCATCAATACATTCCTTGACCTTTTTGTCCTTCTCTGCGAACTCTTTGGCCTCTCTCACCATTCTTTCAATTTCCTCTTAGCTTAGTCTTCCTTTGTCATTTGTGATGGTGATTTTCTCAGATTTTCTGGTGCCCTTGTCCTCTGCTCTAACATTCAAGATACCATTGGAATCCATTTAAAATGTAACTTCAATTTGGGGAACTCCCCTACCACCATATTACAGGTTTGATTCGCCGGTGCACCAGAATCAACTCACTAAAAACAGAAACATGAACAAAGGAATAGAAACAAACGTTGGAGCCGGAGGAATTCCAGAGAGCTCAAATCTCCCAAGTTCTTTACAGTCTTTTGTTAAACTTCGTTCACCTTCAAAGACATGCAAAGGAAAATGAATCAGTCAATCATCCTCCCTATGCCTGTGCTATTGTAAAAATTGAAATAACCCATCAAGTAGTTTTTAGAAGAACGATATAAAAGATTTTAGACCAACCTAAATTGACACAGTTGTTTGTTGGTCTTGATAGGTTGTAAACACCTGAGACTTATTTGTAGGAATAACAGTGTTCCTTGGAATTAGCTTTGTCATCACTCGACCAATAGTCTCAATACCCAAGGTTAGAGGAGTCACATACAGTAAAAGTGTTTCTGCACATAAATAAGGGAAACAAGTTTTCAAATCACTGGATAAAAAACCAAAAATTTGTTCAGAGCTGAACATTATAAAATGCAGAAACTGTGGACCTACTTTACCTTTAGTTTCTTCTCCACCTTCTCCACTAAGAATGCTACCTTGCACTGCTGCACCAAATGCAACAGCCTCATCAGGGTTTACACCCTTGTTTGGCTCTTTGCCATCAAAGAAATCCTTGAGCAGTTGCTGAACTTTAAGAATACGGGTACTTCCACCAACAAGAACAATCTCATCAATCTGATGCTTCTGTAGACCAGCATCACTCTAGACCAGCATCATCCATGGCCTTCTTAACAGGACCCATGGTTTTTCTAAAAAGGTCATTGTTCATCTCCTCAAAGCGAGCCCTTGTAAGAGGCTCAGAAAAGTCTATGCCGTCGAAGAGAGACTCGATCTCTACTCGACCTAGTGTTGGCTACTCAAGGCTCTTTTAGCACGCTCAGCTTCCCTTCTCAGTTTGCCCAACGCTCTGTTATCCTTACTAATATCCTTTCCGTGCTTTTTCTTGATCAATTTGATGAAATATTCCATTATCCTTTGGTCAAAGTCCTCCCCTGCATATTAGTGTACATCCCAGTAATGTACATCCTAGTAAGTTCAAAGCTCAAAAGCCAACCAAAAAAGTCAATGATAACCACCGTCGTAATGTAAAACTGCCAGACAGATTACCTCCAAGATGGGTATCACCGTTTGTAGCCAAAACCTCAAAAACTCCGTTGTCAATAGTCAGAATGCTACCTTCAAATTATATTTCAAAATGGGTGAGTAAAAACCCATAAAACTTAAAACAGAGGATTTCATCACCATAATAACACCCTTCAGCATAAAACATCATCCCATGTGGGTGAGTGAAAACCCATAAAACTTAAAACAGAGGATTTCATCACCATAAGTAAGGTCCAGATGCACAATAGCCTTTATGGCAATAGACTACTAAAAGTCCAAAAGGGTTTTGTATTAAGGCCGCTACTATGACCCAATATAGGGAGAATACATCCATAGTCGTTGAGAAGCAGAGCATCCATTGAAAAACCCCAAGTCAAATTATTCATATCATATTCCTGCACTGGATCATCGACGACAACACACTATGCTCAAGAGCAAAGCACCCTTGAATATAGATTTATATATATACGCATTGTAGCTGATATGGCCGCCAAGGATTCTCCCTACAATAATAGTAAAACAAGAAAGAAAGCAATGGATTTAAGAACGTATCAAATCTTATCGATTTAAGGGGCTTTCACGACGGGATTGGCCTTGAGAATGGCGAGGCGGCTGGTGGTCTTGTAGTCAAAAGAGCAGTCATGCATATTAGAGTACCTGTGCTGAGCGCAGAAAAGGTCACCACAATGGCAATTAAAGCTTGTCAGACCCACCCGCCTTTTGCACTCAAAACACCTCTTCTTGCTCTTCCTTGGCTGTTCCTTGTCCTTTTCATGTTTCTCCACCTCTTGTTCCACTGAGCTAGATGGGGTGGTGCCAATGGCTGTCTCCACTACTGCTACTGCTTCCACCATCGGGGCATTGCTACTTGAGCATACCAACACCACGGGAAGCAGAATCAATGGGTGCTTCACCACATTGCTTAGCTCTTACATTCGAGTCCCTTGATATATTCTTTCCTGGGTGACTATAAAATTTCTCCATGAGGGCTACTTCAAGATTTTGGTCGCTCACATCCAAAACCTAGAAACTTCAAGCCCCAATCTCATCAAACACTGGCCACAAATTTACTTTTTATCTCTAGAAAAACCCAATTCAATTGGCCACAAATTTCCCTGTTATCTCCAGAAAAACCCAATTCAATTTGGTCATTATCAATGCGTATAGGAGTAGGAGGACGACCAATACGGAGGCCGTGTAATAGGAAAAGTCCATTATGAAAAACCAGAGGAAAGTTACCATGAGGCGCTTCCAAAGCCTCAGAACGATTCTCATAACTCGCGCGTAGGAAATTTCCTTTCCCGTGTAGATGGAATCCATAGTATACACCATGGTCGTTGTGGACAACAATGAGAAGGGAAAAACGAAAACTGTGTAGGCCTCTAGAATTACAAACAGATACGTCCCTTCCAATGCCAATTCACTCATAATCCTCCCCGGTGACAAAAATTGCAAGAGAATATTTCCTTTGGGTATCTTGTTTTGCAAAGACGGCCCTGAACCCAGAAGCCAGCGTAGGCCTCTAGAATTACAAACAGATGCATCCTTGCCAATGCCAATTCACTCATAATCCTCCCCAGCGACAAAAATTGCAAGAGAATCTTTCCTTTGGGTATCTCATTTTGCAAAGACGGCCCTGAACCCAGAAGCCAATGCACGAAGAATTTTTCCCATTAAAACCAACGAAGAAATCAGTTACATCACCTTACTTTCATTATTACTATAACTAATTCATTGTTATTGTAGTGCTCCTCTCCCATTTGGCGACTAGAAAAACTTGGGCAGTGCTCCTCTGCCATTTGGCAACTAGAAAAACTTGGGTAGTGCGTGGATATGTGTAGCAAAAAAAAATGATGTGTCTAAATTTTAACCATATAAGTGTTTTACAAAGTGTGTGCCAGGTGTTAAAAGTAAAATAAAAGTGTAGACGATTGAACTGATTCAAAGAAAGGCCTATCAGCCTAAATATATAAGACACAAATTACTGAGTTCGACACAATTAGATCATCATTACAACTCACATATTGGAAACAAGAGCTTCTAGACTGACTCCTTGTAACTCCTAATGACAACTACACATGACATGGAATCATTACTTCCAACACCCTCCCTTAATGCTTACATGAAAAACACATATTACAACCACAAAGATAATTTTTTGGTTGGTCTTCATCAACACCCACACCCACTGTGGAATCTCGCAAACTCTGCTCTTTAACCACCAGATCTTCAAGTTGTTACTTGAACTCCATTTAAAACATAACCGCCTCTAACCATCATTGATGAACATTGCAAGATCAACCATAACCACAACTTGGCCCGTCGGGGATTCCACAATAAGAGTTGTCGAGTAATGAATCATCATATGGACCAACCACTATATGTCAGATACTTCGCTTTTGGTTATCCGTCAGTTGCTAGGATGGAGGTCTGGATACTGAATGTGTTCAAAATTTGATCAAACAACTTAACCTTACAAGAATTGATGTTTCAGACACTCGGGCTTCCAATTTGAGAACCACAAACCTTTTTTATAACTAAAAAACATAGAAGAATTGATGTTTCAGACACAAAGACTTCTAGTTTAAGAACCATCAACCCTTTTAATAACCAATAAAAACATAAACACCAACACCATCTCTCACACTCTTTTTTTTTTTAAATTATAAATCACAATACCCAAACCAGAAAACTCTTGTTTGACTTCTTTATAATATACCAAACTCCTTATACCAAACAGCCTCCTTACTCTTTATAATATACCAAAATACTTATATCAAACAACCTGCCTCCTTATAATATACTAAATAACCACGACAATGTTAAAATAATCTTAAATAAATAAGTTTTTGACAAATCAAACTAATAAAAGCCACCAATTTATGTTGCTATCCACGAGGGAATATTTCATGAGAATGGGAAAGTAGGTATCTGAAATCCAGATAGACAAGAGAAGCTCTTGCTTCCACTGCCGAGACCTTGATGGGATAAAAGGAACGAGAACAAGGATCAACCGAGCCGCGGCTAGTGATGGCACCGAGAGATCGTACTTGCAGTGACCGATGCTCGTTGTTTTGGAGAGCAGGACGGAGCAGAGGTAGATGGGATCAGTGGAGAACTTGTGGACGACGTTGCAACAACTGGTTGTGATGAGACCATTTTCATTCTGAGAAGCCTCCAAGTACTCAACATCACCAAACAGATCTATTCTGAAACAAAAACAGTGATAAATACATAACATCTGACTTGACAGAACAAGCAGGGAAGCTTTCCTTTGGCCAATTTGATCCATGCAATTTGACCCCTTGATGTTATGACTAGTGATAGATCTGCTGCAGAATTCATGGTTCGATGAGGTTACAGATTGAGTGGGCAGAAGGGAATTCTTATTAGCTAACGCTCTGCCGACTAAAGTTATAACACATAGGCACATCACAAAAGTCTTTACAAAGACATACAGATGAGACAAATCCCTCAACAACAATTTATTCTACTAACATAAAAAAAATGAAAAAAATCCACTTTCCTAGCCTAGTCTACTTATTTACAAAGAATCAACTATTATGCCTGTCAAATTTTTCTAACCCTCCCTTGAGGGAGTCATGCCAGAGTAGGCTCTGATACCGTATTAGAAATTGAGAGATGAACAAAGAGATTTCAAAATACAACACAAATCTCACTTAACACTTTTATTGATCACCACAGGTATAAATATATAAGACACAGATTAGTGACTTCGACACAATTAGATCATCATTACAACTCACACATTGGAAACAAGAGCTTCTAGACTGACTCCTCATAATTCCTAATGAAAACTACACACGGCATGGAAGCATTACTTCCAACATATGACTATACAGAACCATCATGATTATGTTCGGAAATGGTTTTTTTTTTCAATCACTTTGATAACCTCATAATTTCATGATTAATTGCAGAGAATGATGTGTAGGAGACATAACGTGTACAACGACATTCATACAACTATACACAATCATGGCGGATCATGTGGGAGTGTGCAGAGTTAGCGAGTGTACTTCTGAGCTCTAGTAATCGATTGGCATTGGGAAATTTAGGATGCATTGAGTTTGTGCAAAGCATAAGTGAAGTAGATTTGCAGTAACAAGGTCAACTATAGGTTTTCTTTGGCATGGCATCAGATGGCACTGTGATAGATTTGTAGCGACAACCATTAGTTTTAGGCAAGTTGCAACGAGGGTTTCATCGGACGTGTCAACTATGAGGCTCGACGACGATCGTGGTTGTAACTACACTTTTTTTTTTTAATTATATATATATATATATATATATATATTTGTTTTTTTTTTTTTTTTAATTATGATACACACACATATAAGGAAAACTATTTTTTTTTTAAATAATAAATTTCTTTATATATGTTATTCTTTTTTTAATGGCCAAACACTTGACGGTGAAGTGGAGAATCTCCAAATATTTGTGTAGCGAAACACTTGAATTGTGACGACAACAAAGTTGATGAAAGGTTGATGGCCAAAGGCCGGATCGTACTAGCTATGTGAAACAATTGAGTAGCCAAAGGATCAAACAACTCTAATACGAATGTTATGAACAATGTTCATAGATGCAAAATAATACTCAAAAGCTCTGAAATATATAAATATCTTTGATAGGACAAATATATTTATATAAGAATATACAAAAGATGTGAGATGATATGAAATTGTTACAAATAAGGACTCGCTTATATACCTAGGGATGCGCCCCTTTATGAATGATCATGTACCCCTTCATGAACGGTCATATGCTTAGAGACATACCTCTTCTATACTAATCACTAATTAATCATTATTATATATATAATAAAAATTTAATTTAAATGTTATATTTATGAAATATTTAAATATTATAATTACATAGAAATTCAATCCTCCTCATAAATATTAAATATTGAAAATTTATTAATCTTATCCAAATAAAAGATAAATTTAAATATTATAATTATAAAATATTAGAAATGTTATAATGAGGTATAAATTTGAGTATTTATATTAATTATAAAGTAAGATAATTATTTTCAAAGATTAATAAATAACAATAATAAATAGGTTAATATTTGATATTACATTTCAAAAATTGAAATTTATCCGTTAATATGTAAAAATTGAAATTAAAATTTTATTTATTTTTAAAATTTATTTATTTTATAAATTATGAATATATACATTAAATAATTCATAATTTTATGAAGAAATTAAAATAGAGGTTATGCATAATAAATTGAATTATTATAATAATTATTTTTGATAACTTACATAGTATTCTATAGGATTAATTGTACTATTTATTTTGTAAAAAATATGTTTAATGTCATTGTAATAATTCATAAAAATGCTTTGTTCCAGGGGGCAACTCAATTGGTGATCGAAGTGATGTGAAATCGAGCAAATCAAGAGATTATAATTTTTTTTGTTTGCGAAGTTGTGTGAGTCTAGAGATGACTGCATGCTTAATTTTTGGTTTGAAAAAATGGGACCATGTTCTAGATCTAGGGATGATTTAGATAACTTGTATGCTTCCTAATTGAGTTCCATGTAGATATGATGAATGGAAAAAAGAGATAAATGAGTTTTTAATATGTAGAGCATCATGTAGAATAGGAGACAAATATATTTCTATAAGATCGATTGCAGTTCATCGAGTTAACCACAAGCATATGATCACCAAAAAATTGTATATGTGTAACCCCAGGCTCAATAGCAAAAGTAAGGAGATTTCTCCAAGGCAAGAGTTCGACAATATTGTTCGAGCCCGAACTGAGACCCATGGAGACATGAAAGGAAAGAGAGTTAAAAATGTGTAAAGTGAAACCACCCCTACTCTTTGCACCCGATTCGGTCGAGGCCCCATCAAATTAGGCCTAAAAAAGCAACTGATCTAGATGTTCAACTTATATTTCCCAAACTCGACGAACATACTTTTCTTGAGGGTAATGGCTAACGATAGTCATTACCTCAACAATGATAACTCTTGGAGAGGAAACCTCATCTATGAAGATGATGTGATTGCAGGCAATCCATATCCCCTAACAAGTAATCAAAGGGAGGGATTTGAAGATACGTGAAGAAGGAAAAGATAGCCAAATTTTCCAGGTTTCTTCAATATATTGGCCACTCGATTGACCTATTTGATCCTTAACACTTCTACAATGAGTCTAGATTTGTTGCCAGAAAGGAAAAAATAGAAATAGATGTGAAATAGTTTCATCAACAGGCTAACAGAGAGAACACCAGCCAAGACCATGAGCAAAGTGATTTTGAATGACATCCTAGGTAGCGAATTTTTTATTAATGATGCACCACATGAGGATTTTAGCTTTAGGTAGCCATCAAGATTTCTAAGCAATTTTCCACCACCATTTAGGATCAATAGGAAAGTGTTCAGAATTAATGAATACATAGCCCACCTTTGGAGCATATATACCCATCGAAGACACGTTCCAAACTAATACATCATCCCTATCTGATAATTGAATGTGACCTCCATGCAAAACCCTTATATAATTGTTCCAAGAATCCAAAAAAACCTTAGGGATGTCTAGATCAAAGGAAAATTTCCATCCCTACCTCCAAATGAAGGTAGAATCCATATTCTCAATGTGAACTAGCATGGAGATAACCCTATTCTTTAGAAAGTCAATCAAGGGAGGAGGAAAGAGATGATCATGCCCAAAACTAGGCCATGAATCTTAACCAATTCGAATATGGATTCTCGAGCCAAATTTCCATGCAAGACCCCTTCAAATTATTTTGAAAGTATTTAAAATAGCCCTCCAGATAATCAAGATATTCCCCCGAGGCTTTTCAGATCTACGAACGCAGTATTCCATAAAAAGTGGATAAATATACTTTTCAATAACCACTGAAGTCCATAAACTCTATGTGGAAAACAAACACCAACCACATTTTGCAGCTAGACCTTGGGAAAACAAAAATATATTCTTGAGACCCCAACCACCCAGATACTTTGGTATAACAATCCTTTCCCAACCAACCCAAGGAAAGACCACCTCCTCTTTATATTCATACCATAAGAATTTATAGCATATGCATTTGGTACGCTCTAAAAGGGGATACCAACCATCTTCTTCTTCCTCTTCAGTCCTACAGTCTGAAGAATTAGAATTATTTGACCCCTATAGTAATATCCCATCTGATCCTGATTACTCCCATTTATCACCTAGGATTGCTGAACTTCTAGATAAAGGAGTTGATTTTAAGTCAGCCTACCTTATTTATTCATTAGAATCTCATGCAATACCCACACTACCACCAGGATCACCTAAAACTGAATCTGATTTGGGTGTTGATCTACTAGAATATAAACCCACAGATTTCATATCCCCTACCACCTATCCATTTCCTTCCATTTTTGACCAACCTGAAGCTTCTTCTTCCAAACAATTTGAGGAGACCTTCACTATATATACCAATCCTCTCTTTGAAACAAAAGAAGGTATTCCTTTACAGGTCCCAAAGTTATTTCTTAAGACTCCTTTGAAGTCTTTCAGGAGATCTCCTCCTCCTTTACCTCCAACTAGTTCATCAAACCCTGAATCACCATCTTCTTCCTCTACTTCTTCTTCATCCTCTACATCCACACAAACACCACATACTCCACCTGGACAACCTCATACATCTCAAGCACCTCATACGCTACCTGCTGTCATGGCTTTCCGACCTATTGTACAGGCTAGATATGTTGCCATAGTCTTACTTAATAACTTTGATCCATTCCCAATTGGATACTTAAAATACCTTCCCAAGTACAATGCAGAAACTGTTCCCTAAGCTGAGGACCATTTTCAAGCTTTCCTAGACTTTGCAGACAACATGAATATTGAACAAGAAAACGTTTATATGAGATTGTTTGTATAGTCACTTGAAGGAAATGTGAGGATTTGGTTTAGGCAGTTACCAGTAGCTTCCATTTGAAATTGGGAAGAGCTTACAACCATATTTAAAAATCAATGGGGTGTGAAAAAGGTTCCTCTTTACTTCCTCACAGAATTTGAAGAGCTTAAAAGGAACTTTGGTGAACCAGTAATAAGATTTTATCAAAAGATTCAATAAACTCTATCACAAAATACCTGCTGATTGTAAGCCTCCTGTAGCAGCAACTAAGTCTAGATTTTCTAAAGCTTTTGATGATGACTTTTTTGTTATGCTACGAGAGAGAACTTCAAAAAATATTTAAAATATGCAAACAAACGCTATAGAAGTAGAAGAAAATAGGGCATCCTCAACTTCTTTAAAACTTAAGGAAGAAAAGGCCCAAAGCAAACTCAAATCTGTTCAAGAAGCCTCTAGTTCCTCTAAGGCTAAATTAGAAGATTCAAAAATATATGAAATAACATCTCTTCTTAAAAACCTATCAAATAGGATTTCAAAGATTGAGACCCAACCTAGGACAATACAACAAACAATTGCTAGAACCCAAAACCAAAATCAAGGTTAGTATAAAAGAAATCCACCACTACAAATTCTTCAGAGACCTAGCAATGATCAACGGGTTCCTACTCCTCTATTGATAGATGACCAACAACCTGATGATAATACTATGACAATTACTGAAGATATTAATAGTATGGATTCTTCTTCCAATCAAACAACCATCATTCCTCTCTCACAACAAAATCAGGTTCAAGAAGATCAGGAAGCTTCACAGGTCTCTAAATATCATGCTTTCTCTGAATTTTTAATTGCAGAATTAAACAAGAGGTATGATCTTAGGCCTAGGCCTGGTCCTAGGAGACCTCCAAAGGAAACTCCAATAATTGAACCACATACCAAAACTGCTGAAGCTCAAACAACTCTTATTCAGCCCTTAGATCAGTCAATTGATACTACCCAAACTGGTAAAAACATTTTGACTACATTTAATGTTGAAAAAGAATTAGAGAGGGTTAAAATCCCAATTCCACTATCATAACATTCTAAAAACCCTGGTTACAAAAGCCAAGTCACAAAATGGATACGAAATACCTTGGTTGATGCTGAAGGTGATGTCATAAGTCTGCAAGATGAAAAAAAAGCAGTAGTTTTTGGCCCTAGTTCAGACATGATAGATGAGATAGTACCTCCTTTCTATGTAACTCTTAAAACAAATGATTCCATGTTGTATAATTGTATGCTTGATTTAGAAGCATCACACAACCTTATGCCAAAATATATCATGGACCATTTGAAACTCGACATAACTAAATCCTACCATGACCTGTACACCTTTGATTCTAAAAGGGTGCCCTGTTTGGGATTGATCAAGGATCTAGTGGTTACCCTTGCCCAAATTCCAGTGAAAAGTGTAGTACTTGATATTGTTGTCACAGATATCCCTCCCAAGTTTGGAATGCTCCTTTCTAGGTCTTGTTGTGCCAAATTAGGGGGAACTCTACAGATGGATATGTCATATGCTACTATTCCTGTTTATGGAGGAGAGCAATTAGGGTTATATAAAGAGGTAAGATTTTTACATACTATTTGTAAGACTGACCAACCAAGGAACCATCCAATTCATGCAATAGATCAAGACTTTGGTTGTTTTCAACTCACTTCAAACCAACATAAAACTCAAGTCAAAATTGAAGAGGTAGTTGAAAGTCTTGAACCAAACCAAACTGATATTTGGAAACTGTTCTTTTATGGCTCTTGCATGAAAGATGGGGCAGGAGCTGGAGTAGTTTTAATTTCACCTGAAAAAGAAAATATAATCCAATCATGTTAATTAGACTTCGAAGTTACAAATAATGTCGCTGAATATGAAGCTTTCCTTTTAGGATTGAAATTAGCCAGAAGCTTAAAATTTCAAAACTTAAGTGTCTTTATTGATTCAGAGCTTATTGTTAAGAAAGTAAGAAATGTTTGCCACACCAAGCACCCTAGACTTAGGTCCTACCGAAATGAAGTATGGGATTTAGTTGAAATCTTCTTTGATGCTTTTAATTTGACTCATATTTCTGGAGATCAGAATATTCATGCAGATGCCTTAGCTGTCTCAGCTAGCTCTTTTAAAATTCCTAATCATACTGATGTACTCTATCAGATACAAGTCAAATATAGGCCATCTATCCCAGATAATCTGAAACATTAGCAAATATTCGAAGATGATGAACATTTGAAATCATTTCTGCAGGTAATAGATGATTTTTCATTTCTATAAATTAATGAATATGGAACTGAAATAAATGAAAATGCATATGGAAATGGTACTTCATATTTTAAAACCCAAATTGCTAATCATGACATTATTCAATTATCTAATAATTTTATTCCGAAAGGACTCATTCCTTTAGAAAGATTGTTTGATCAAAATGATGTCCTCCAAAACTCTCAGTCCATTTCTTTAGAAGATGACATAGAAGAGATTATTATTGGAACTGATGAAGATATCAAAAACATCAAAATATGTGAATCTCTAGACCCTGAGATCAAAGCTCAATATCTTAAGCTACTACAAAATTATAAGGATGTTTTTGCTTGGACTTATGCTGATCTAATGACCTATGATACTTCATTAATACAACATAAGATTCCTTTGAAGCCAAAAGCAAAACCTTATCAACAGAAACTTAGAAGGATAAATCCAGCCCTTCTACCAACTGTAGAAAGGGAGATTAAGAAAATTCTAGATGCTCAAATCATCCTCCCTCTTAGATATTCTAATTGGGTTGCTAATCTAATTCCTGTTAGAAAGAAAAATGGAGAAATAAGGCTCTATGTGGATTTTAGAAATTTGAACAAGGTGTCATTAAAAGATAATTATCCTTTGCCAAAAATGGATCAATTACTTCAAATGGTTTCAGGAGCACAAAGACTTTCTATGCTTGATGGTTTTTCAGGTTACAATCAGGTGAATGTTGATACAATAGACAGAGAGAAGACAACCTTTACTACACCCTAGGGTACATTCATGTACACTAGGATGCCATTTGGCTTAACCAATGCTGGAGAAACATTTTAGAGAGCTATGGACATAGCTTTTATTGTTCAAGTAAATAAATTTGTGGTTCTTTATCTTGATGACATAACTGTTTTTTCTAAATCTGATCAGAAACATCTAAAGCACTTGATGAAGGCGTTTGACAGGTGTAGAAAATTTGGAATATCATTGAACCCTAAGAAGTCCTTGTTTGCTGTCAAAGAAGGAAAATTGTTGGGCCATATAATTTCAAAGGAGGGAGTAGTAATTGATCCTAAATGAGTATCTACCATTGA
The DNA here is from genome assembly GCA_031772625.1 of Pinus tabuliformis. Lineage (NCBI taxonomy): Eukaryota > Viridiplantae > Streptophyta > Pinopsida > Pinales > Pinaceae > Pinus > Pinus tabuliformis. The sequence goes on from CM062819.1 coordinate 1,707,203,913, forward strand.
AACATTAACCTTACCTAGAAACAAGAAGGAGATTCAAGCTTTTCTAGGAAAGATTAATTTTCTAAGGAGATTTATTCCAAATTATGCAGAGATTGTAAAAGATATAACTGACATTTTCTGAAAGGACCATGAAGTCAAATGGACTGCCTCTTCTAGGAATGCATCTGAACAAATAAAAAGGGCTATCTCTGAAGCTCCCACCTTAGCCAGCCCCGATTATACTAAGCCATTTAGTATTTTCTCTTTTTCCTCTAAAACAACCCTTGCTGCCATTCTATTATAGAAAAATGAAGATTTCCATGACTAACCCATAGCCTTTTTCAACAAGGTTATGAGAGATGCTAAGCTTAAGTATGACATCATTGAGAAGCAAGCCTATGCCCTCATTCAAGCCCTGAAATCATTCAGGATGTAAGTCTTACATTAAGCTATTACTGCTTATATTTGTAATAGCGCTGTGAAAATTGTCCTAACCCAACTAGACACTGATGGGAAAAGAGGTAGATGGATCACTCAAATTCTGGAGTTTGAAACTATCAAGACTACTAAGCTAGTAAAAGATCAAGGATTAGCCAAGCTTCTTGCTGAATCCAACTGCAAAGTACTTGGAATCAATTCTGTTTTAGAAATACAAGGGAAGAATACACAAGAAACTTCTGTCCTTGTAGAAGGGGAGAATCCACAAGAACCTTCCCTTCATCCTAAAGGGGAGAATCCACAAGAACCTCTACCATCAGAGCAGATCAGTCCTACACACATTGACGAAAAATTATTTTTGTCAAACTGGTATCAAGATATTGTAAATTTCTTGATCCATTTTGAGTCTTGATCCATTTTGAGTGTCCAGCATCATTCTCCAAAACCCAGTGTAAAACCCTTACGTTAAAATCAATCAAGTACTGCATTATAAATGCAAACTTATACTGGAAAGATCCACTGAATATTTTTTTATTATGTTTAACAAAATCAGAAACTGAAGGAATCATTGATCAGTTTCATACAGGATTTTGTGGGGGACATTATGCTTGGAGAGCAAAAGCATACAAGATTTTTAGGGGAGGATTTTATTGGCCCACATTGTTCTTACAAGTAGGGACAAAGGTTAGGGGTTGTGTTCCTTGTCAAATATTTGTTGGTTAACCAAAGTTAGCAGCTCTTCCACTCGTTCAATCAATAGTTTCAACACCATTTTCTCAATGGGGATTAGATTTTGTTGGAGAGATTCACCCCACTTCAAGTAATCAACATAGATGGATCCTCACTGCAACAAAATACTTCACTAAATGGGTGGAAGCAATTCCAGTCAGAAATGCTACTGATTCAGTAGTAAGTAAGTTTATTGAGGAGAATATCTTATCTAGATTTGGTTGCCCTACTCAAATTGTCACTGATAATGCAACAACTTTTTCTAGTGTTAAAATGATTGACATTTGAGAGAAATATCAGATTCTGTTACATCATTCAACTCCATACTACCCTCAAGGTAATGGCTTTGCAGAGTCATCAAACTAAAGTCTGGTAAAGGTAATAAAAAAGACTCTAGTTGATCATAAGAAGAGCTGGGATTCACATTTGATTTATGCAGTATGGGTAAATAGAATTAATCCAAAGAGATCAACTGGAAAATCTCCATTTCAATTAGTCTATGGGAAAGATGCAATTTTCCATACCAATTTGGCCTTCCTTGTTTTAAAATTCCTGCATGATTCAACAGATGAACCTGATGATTTTTCAAGAAGAATAAATCAGATTATTGAACTTAATGAAAACAGAGAGGAAGTTCAACAAAAATTGAAGAAATATCAGAATAAGCTGAAGGCCATGTTTGACAGAAGAGCCAAGGAAAGGGACTTTAAGGAAGGTGATCTAGTTCTAAGATAGGATGCCAGGAGAGAAGAGAAAGGAAAGCATGGAAAATTTGACAATCTATGGTTTGGACCTTTAGCAATTGTTGAAGTGAAGGGTAACAACACTTTTGTGCTGCAAAATCTTGAGGGGCTATATTCCACTTATCATGTAAATAGAAGGTTTCTCAAACATTACATTCAGTACTAAGAAGTTGAAATAGTTTTCATTGTAAATACTCTGGTTTTCTTTTACTTTTCAAGATTTCAATGTGATTTTCTTTACAGCAAGGACTCCATAGCCCGAGGAGAAGGCACATGGATATGCAGGTTCTCTGCATTCTACGGTAGAAAGCAGTCCTCAGATGGAGCCAATGTTGTAGCCTTTTTTGATTTTGATAAGATAAAAATTGTTTTGAAAAAATGTAAAGTTAGGATATGGACATAACAATATTGAATAAAATGTTTTTGAAAATATCTTGATGTTGATTTCCATATCAAATAAAATGTTAGGTTAGATGCCCTAAAAAATCAAGGCAAAAAAGAAAATGTTAGGTTAGAAAGAAAAGAAAACAAATAAACTATGAAAGTGAGCAAGTCTAAATGCCACTACTATTGTTTCTGCAAAATAATGGTTGTGTGTAGCTTGTCATAAATGCCACAACCCATGACAATCAAATAGTTTAATCTTGATTGCTTCATGCTTTAAATTTGATGTTATAATTAGAGAATAAAGATCTGGCCAAACTATTTAATCTTGACAGATCAGTAGTTAGGTAGAGAGTAATAAGGTGCTCATCTATTTAATCCGAGCCCTTAGATGTTCTAAGGTTAGAATTAGATAGTTTGCTTTTCCAAAATAAAAAGAAAGGAAAAGGGTTTTCTAGCTTAAATGCACCCATTAAGTGAAGAAAAAATGATAGGATAAGCAAAGGGTAAGTAGAAGAAAAGTTGCAGAAGTATGATAATTCATTGGACAAAATGTACATTTATCACGTTTCTATATCCATGAGGCAATTACACAAAGCTAATGAAGGTCTACATTATCAATTAATTAACTTCCCTCATCCCCATTCATCCCTATGTTTACTAATTTCCCCTTCCTACCTTCATATAGTTAATATTCATTAATTTTCCATTAAAAACCCATTTTCCTAAAGTTAAAATCCTTTTTGCCTAGGAAAATTGAAAACCCCATGCTAAATCCCCTTTTACCCAAAAAACCCACAAAAAGATGTTTAGCCTAAGTATTGATGCATATATGTGAAAAGCAAATAACTCATGAAAAGACGTTATACTTAGTATATTTTCCCTTTCTGCTCATATTTCATATTAACGCTAACCTATAGTATTAAACCCCCTAAAAGTTCCATTTCCCGTATATATTAACTCCCTTTATTAAAATATACCGAAACCATTAGTTTTATTATAAAACTATGTATTTCCATAACATATCGCATATTGGTGGATCACCAAATTTTCAACATGAATGCACTTTCCTCCGATTGTGATATGCGATGCGTGATGGACCCAGACCCGACACAATATATATCATAATTCATTGCCATTTCGCATCCGCCCTTCATCGCAATTCCTGGCTGAAACATGCACCCTCCACCATTGTGATCTGTGATGGGAATTTGGACCCGATCGCAAGATTATCCATGATTGATTTCCACATCGCGTCCAGCCCCTATCACATTCCTTTGCGATGGGCCTTCCTTTGCTAAACTGCGATTGCGATATGCGATGAACCCGGACCTGACACCATTTATCCGCCCAAATTCATATTTTTTAAAATCCGCCATACCTTGTTTTGCAAAGGATTTCTTTTTTAAACCATTTTTATGATTTAAATTTAAGAACCAACCTAAACCTTTGCTTAAACATAAAACCCCACTAATCTCAGTCTTTAACCCATAATAAAGCCCATATCGCCATATTTAATCGTTGGGCCCCTCCGCACTGCTCTTTTTCTCCACCACCGTCTGATCACGTGCATTCAAATCCAACTATCCTTAGCAATTTCGGGTTGGCTCTTTGTCCGAGAATTACCCACCTGAAAGCAGTATTCCACTGACCTCCCCTTGCTACTTGTTAGGTTCAGATTGTATCGAGTGACCCCTCCCAAAACCGCTCTCACCTCGTAAGCGATGCGATGGAAACCAAAACCACCTCCCGCATAACGACAAAATGACCACTGTTCACTTTGCGCCATATTTCAAAAAGTAGATTGTTTTTCCGTTTAAACGCAAAAATCACCATTTTGTTGTGTTTTTCCTATTTTGACAGTGAAGCCTCAATAAGCCTTTGTGACCAATAAAACCATTGTTTTACCTTCTGATACGCTCTGGACTCCTTCCAATATCCTTTCAAGCTCAAAAAAGCCATTGATGACCTTCTCTGTCACCTATGTTTTTCTTAACAATTTCTGTGTTTTGCAGGTAAAAACTCCTGTTCCAGGCTTACAAAGAAAAAGCTTGCATATAGTTAGAAGACAAATATGAAGATCATATCAATTCACTTTACCCTGTAACATAAAATCTAAAGCGATTTACTGTTAAAAAACACAGTAAAAACCTAAAATGCACAGTAAAGGTAAAAAGAACACAGTAAAGGTTACTCAGCAGGGTCAAAGGATATTCACAAAGTTTAAAGAGTATCAGATGAAAGATCAAATGAAGGAATCAACCAGTGTAAAGGATACAAACAATTTAGCAGCTTAAAGGGAAAAATATCAAATAACAAAGCCAGCACAACCTGAATAAAAGTGACAGCAAGAAGCAGTTCAATAGCTGCCCCTATCTTCTTGCATGAAGATTTTTCATTTCCTAGAATAAATCTTAATCAGTTTTAGGATCTTTTCTTAGTTTCATTATTGTATAAATAAATCTCTTCTCAAGTTGTTAATGGTTCAATGTTCAAGGCTCAGGGTTCATTGCTTGTTAAGTCGTGACTGTTCATTCTACTTTGAACCTGGTTGCACCTTTGAAGGAAGCTTTTCTAGACACTTGATGTACTCAGTTTTTCTGGAACCTTAATACAAAGCAGAGGATTCTGAATTTGGTTTTACACAGTTTGTGTTATCTTGTAAGTTTTTCCAATTATCAATCATTATGTTTTTCTTCATATGCTTATGACTTATAGAGATATCTAGGTAGGAATAATTGTGTCTCAATTTATTCCTACAAGCTCCTGAAGTGATCATCTATTAAGAGAATGGATTAATGAACTGTCTGTTTAGCTAATCCCCTCTAATCAATAAATCATCAGCATCTTTTGTAAGCTTAAGTATATTGCCTTGAATCTTTGGAACGTAGTTTAAAAGGTTTTCATACTTATGATTGTTCTGTTTTACAGTCTGGAAACTATGATAATCATATTATTTTCTGTCTTCTTCTCACCACTATTTGATCTATATCACTGTGTAAAGCTTTATAGCAGCCTTTTGGTAAGATATTAATATTATCCAAAGGATTAAGTATTTCAATTCTACATCTGTATTCATTCATTGGTCTTCCAAAACTAAAACTAAAAACTCCAAAACAATTATTTTAGATGCTCTGGCATTGGTAGCTGACCTACTACTATCTCAGAGATACAACATCAGACTGACGTTGTTGCGGGGATTCGAATTTCATTTAAGTTTCCCTTGGGACAACGATATTCATTCATTTTTTTCCTTTAAGGTGATTAAAGGGTTTAGAAAGGTTAAAATCATTCACCTAGGTGACTCCACACACTCAAGTTGGCACCTTTTAAACATACTAGATCTCGTTCAAAAGCTGACATAGTTAGTCCACTATCAGATCCTGAAAGGCTTCTGAGAAAAGCCAGTTCTAAAAGGGGACACCAACCATATTCTTCTTCTTCTTCAGTCCTACAGTCTGAAGAATTAGAATCATTTGACCCCTATAGTAATATCCCATCTGATCCTGATTACTCCCATTTATCACCTAGAATTGTTGAACTTCTAGATAAAGGAGTTGATTTTAAGTAAACCTACCTTATTCATTCATTAGAATCTCATCCAATACCCACACTACCACCAGGATAACCTAAAATTGAATCTGATTTGGGTGTTGATCTACCAGAATATAAACCCACAGATTTCATATCCCCTACCACCTATCCATTTCCTTCCATTTTTGACCGACCTGAAGCTTCTTCTTCTAAACAATCTGAGGAGACCTTCTCTATATATACCAATCCTCTCTTTGAAACAAAAGAAGGTATTCCTTTACCGGTCCCAAAGTTAGTTCTTAAGGCTCCTTTGAAGTATTTTAGGAGATATCCTCCTCCTTTACCTCCAACTAGTTCATCAAACCCTAAATCACCATCTTCTTCCTCTACTTCTTCTTCATCCTCTACATCCACACAAACACCACATACTCCACTTGGACATGATCTGGATTTAAATAGGAACACAAGAAATTACAGAGATAACCATAAATACAGAGACGAGATAACCATAAACACAGAGATGCAGCGGAAATAATACTTCATTTCATTAATGTAAATACTGAAATATGCTTACAAACAACAATGGAAATAAACCAGCTAGGGCGATGGTAGCTTATCTCTGAGAAGAAATGTGGTGGCTACATGCCTTTGAACTGTGTTACAATGAGGTTCGAAGGCCTATTTATTGTTCAAAAATAATGGAAAACCCTTCATATCCCAAAACCTAACCCTAGAAGATGAAACATCAAATTGTGGGCCCCGTTTGGGTAAATTGGTACATCAATTTCCCGGGGTCGTAACTTTGGCATACGATCTCCATTTGATGTGTACAATAGCTCATTAGAAAGATCCATCTGAGCACTAAAACTTTGGGAAGGGAAACATCGGTCCATAGACCCATGTTGCCCCTAGATTTCCCAAAAAACGTCGTTTAGGGCCTCAAAACGACTCCGAAAGTTCAGGACCCGAAAAACTGCTAGAAATAGTAAATTGTACTATAATTAAGGAAACTGAAAAACTAAAAGACATAGTTGTGGGGGTTCAAATGGGATAGGTGGGTGACCACCAACATCCACCTGGATCATTCCTCCCCCCTTAGGAAGCAATGGTCCCCATTGCGTTGAGTTCCTCCATCTGCTGAACTTGTTCTGCAATGTCTGATGTGTTCAGTAATGGTGGGAAGTATGGCCGAGGGCGTTCCACATTGAACAATCAGTGCAAGCGAAGGAATGGAGGACTGCTGTGCTTCAAAGCATTGTTTCTCATGGCCTTAGTAATGCTGTAAGAACCATGTCGGAGTGGTCTGAGCTTCTGATGGGTTCTAGTAAGGCGTTCTTTCTGTCATGCAACCAGACTTTTTTGCCCACCTGAAACTTGTGTGGTACCCCTGTGGGTGAGGAGAAGTTGTTCCTATGTTCTGTCATGGCCGTATTCCTTTGCTGCTGCATGGAGGAATCCTTCACGGGGGTCATGGATGCGGTGACGATCTTCCCCTTACTTTGGGAGTGAATCAGACAGAAAACGAATTTCCTAGTTTGGGAGATGAGCTTACTGCCTTTCTTGGTAGTGATCAAAGAGGTGGCAGTAGGTGGGGCTACCTTTGGTATCCTGTATAATGAATTATCCAAAGAAATAATGACAGCGCGAGGCCTTGACTCATACATAGCATGTCGCCTCCACAAGTATGGCTGGCCTAAAAACATCCAGAGGTGTAACATCACACAATACCTCATCTGTGAAGGGCTTGATGTTGTAGGGAAGGCGGAACTACTGGCGAACTTTGAGATCTCGTCCTTCATGAAGCCACCCGATACTGTACAGCTGCGGGTGTGGTGTAGTTGGTAGGCCCAATCGCTTCACGACCTTTGCTAAAATGAGGTTCTTTTGGCTGCCACTGTCGACAATGAATTGCAGCGGCGAACCCTTCACCCACATCTATGAGTGGAAAAGACGCTCCCCCTCCTCTGGGTCTTCAGGTTCATTCTTCTGGATCTTGGTGGTGGCAACAGTGGTGCTGGGCTCCACATCAATGATCTACTTCCCTTTGCCATTCCCCTTGTCGGGTTCTGACTCAGGGTCAGTACATGCATCTGATTCGGAAGCCTTCAACTCGGCCACCAGCGACTGCTTTGTCCGACACTCACTTGTGTTATGAGTGGGACTCTTGTGGAACTCACACCACTTTTCTATGTCCTTCTTTGACTTTGTGGTGTTTTTCTTTTCTTGCGACTTCGACGGGTTGTCTTGGGTCACCCCGCCTTGGATTTGTCCTTTGGTCTTCGGATTTGCAGATCCAAAGTCTCGCTTCTTCTGTTTGAACTTTTGCTCGATTTTGACAGCGTATCAATATGCTGTGCCGAGCAAGGAGATGTTCAGGAACTCCATCTATTCCTGGATATATCTATGTAGGCAGCCATGGTATTTGAGTACCAGATGCAGCTCAGAGTCTTTGATACCCAACTGTGTGCGAAGGGTATGAAAAATGTTTGTGAACTCCGGCACATCTTGGTCCCGTCCTTGCCGTAGTGTGGTCCATTTGATTTATTTGTCCTCATAGATTTGGACAGAGTAGTACTGCTCCTTGACGACATCCCGGAATGAATCCCAAGTGGGTGCGGCTGAAAATAGTGAGCCTGTACTTTCATCCTTCTTCTCACAGTAGGTTTCCCACTAATCCTTGACATTAGGGGCTGCTTTGAGAAGAGCGAAAATAATCTTTTCCCGACTCGAAAATTCATGAACAGAAAAATACCCATCTAGCAGATTTAACCATTTATCTACGACATATGCGTCTATTTGACCCTCGAAGATGGGGGTTTCAAAATTAACTTGTACCTTAAATGGTGTGGCATTTCCAGAGTAGCTGTTGGAAGCTGATGCGTCGCCTCTGGGTAGCCGCTGAAGAATTTGGGCAAAGATGTCCATTATCACGTTCCATTGTCACTCGAGGGCTTCTTCGAGCAAGATTTTAATAGGATCTCCTACCCTCGTCTTTCTTTTAATCCGCCATGGGAGGTAGCCGAGATTTGCGAGTCTGGTCTTGCAAAGGTTCGACTAGTTCAAGCCCTAACTACTTATATCCCGACCTCGTTGGGGACATGCAAAGAAAAACAGAGAAAAAGCAGACCACTCTGATACCACTAATCCGGATTTAAACAGGAAAGCAACAAATTACAGAGATAACCATAAACACAGAGATGCAGCGGAAATAATACTTCATTTCACTAATGTAAATACTGAAATATGCTTATAGACAGCAATGGAAATAAACCAGCTAGGGCGATGGTAGCTTATCTCTGAGAAGAGATGTGGCAGCTACATGCCTCTAAATTGTGTTACAATGAGGCTCGAAGGCCTATTTATTGTTGAGAAATAATGGAAAACCCTTCACATCCCAAAACCTAACCCTAGAAGATGAAACGCCAAATTGTGGGCCCCGTTTGGGTAAATTGGTACATCAATTTCCTGGGGTTGTAACTTTGGCATACGATCCCGTTTGACTTATACAATAGCCCGTTAGAAAGATCTATCTAAGCACTACAACTTTGGGGAGGGAAACATCAGTCTATGGACCAATGTTGCCCCCATATTTCCCAAAAAACGTCGTTTAAGGCCTCAAAACGGCTACGGAAGTTCAGGACCCGAAAAACTGCTAAAAATAGTAAATTCTGCTATAATTAAGGAAATTGAAAAACTGAAAGAGACAGTTGTGGGGGTCCAAATGGGATAGGTGGGTGGCCACCAACATCCACCTGGATCAGGACAACCTCATACACCTCAAGAACCTCATACACCACCTGTTGTCATGGCTTTCCGACCTATTGTACAGGCTAGATATGTTGCCTTAGTCTTACCCAATAACCTTGATGCATTCCCAGCTGGATACTTAAAATACCTTCCCAAGTACAATGGAGAAATTGGTCCCTCAGCTGAGGACCATCTTCAAGCTTTCCTAGACTTTGCAGACAACATGAATATTGAATAAGAAAACGTTTATATGAGATTGTTTGTACAATCACTTGAAGGAAATGTGAGGATTTGGTTTAGGCAGTTACCAACAGCTTCCATTAGAAATTGGGAAGAGCTTACAACCATATTTAAAAATCAATGGGGTGTGAAAAAGGATCCTCTTTACTTCCTCACAGAATTTGAAGAGCTTAAAAGGAACTTCAGTGAACTAGTATCAGATTTTATCAAAAGATTCAATAAAATCTATCACAAAATGCCTGCTGATTGTAAGCCCCCTGTAGCAGCAACTAAGTCTAGATTTTCTAAAGCTTTTGATGATGACTTTGTTGTTATGCTACGAGAGAGAACTTCAATAACTCTTGAAGATATGCAAACAAACACTATAGAAGTAGAAGAAAATAGGGCAGCCTCAACTTCTTTAAAACTTAAGGAAGAAAAGGCCCAAAGAAAACTCAAATCTGTTCAAGAAGCCTCTAGTTCCTCTAAGACTAAATCAGAATATTCAAAAATAGATGAAATAACATCTCTTCTTAGAAACCTATCAAATAGGATTTCAAAGATTGAGACCCAACCTAGGACAATACAACAAATAGTTGCTAGACCCCAAAACCAAAATCAAGGTCAGTATAAAAGAAATCCACCACTACAAATTCTTTAGAGACCTAGTAATGATCAACAGGTTCCTACTCCTCTATTGATAGATGACCAACAAACTGATGATAATACTATGAAAATTATTGAAGATATTAATAGTATGGATTCTTCTTCTAATCAAACAGCCATCATTCCTCTCTCATAACAAAATCAGGTTCAAGAAGATCAGGAAGCTTCACAGGTCTCTAAATATCATGCTTTCTCTAAATTTTTAATTGCAGAATTAAACAAGAGGTATGATCTTAGGCCTAGGCCTGGTCTTGGGAGACCTCCAAAGGAAACTCTAGTAATTGAACCACGTACCAAAACTGCTGAAGCTCAAACAACTCTTATTCAGCCCTTAGATCAGTCAATTGATACTACCCAAACTGGTAAAAACATTTTGACTACATTTAATGTTGAAAAAGAATTAGAGAGGGTTAAGATCCCAATTCCACTATCATAACTTTCTAAAAACCCTAGTTACAAAAGCCAAGTCACAAAATGGATATAAAATACCTTGGTTGATGCTGAAGGTGATGTCATAAGTCTGCAAGATGAAAAACCAACAGTAGTTTTTGGCCCTAGTTTAGACATGATAGATGAAATAGTACCTCCTTTCTATGTAATTGTTAAAAAAAATGATTCCATGTTGTATAATTGTATTCTTGATTCAGGAGCATCACACAACCTTATGCCAAAATTTGTCATGGACCATTTGAAACTCGACATAACTAAATCCTACCATGACCTGTACACCTTTGATTCTAAAAGGGTGTCCTGTTTGGGATTGATCAAGGATCTAGTGGTTAGCCTTGCCCAAATTCCAGTAAAAAGTGTAGTACTTGATATTGTTGTCACAGATATCCCTCCCAAGTTTGGAATGCTCCTTTCTAGGTCTTGTTGTGCCAAATTAGGGGGAACTCTACAGATGGATATGTCATATGCTACTATTCCTGTTTATGGAGGAGAGCAATTAAGGTTATATAGAGTGGTAAGATTTGTACATACTGTTTGTAAGATTGACCAACCAAGGAAACATCCAATTTATGCAATATATCAAGACTTTGGTTGTTTTCAACTCACTTCAAACCAACATAAAACTCAAGTCAAAACTGAAGAGGTTGTTGAAAGTCCTGAACCGAACCAAACTAATATTTGGAAACTGTTCTTTTATGGCTCTTGCACGAAAGATGGGGCAGGAGCTAGAGTAGTTTTACTTTCACCTGAAAAAGAAAATATAGCCCAATCATGTAAATTAGACTTCGAAGTTACAAATAATGTGGCTGAATATGAAGCTTTCCTTTTAGGATTGCAATTAGCCAAAAGCTTTAAAGTTCAAAACTTAAGTGTCTTTACTGATTCAGAGATTATTGTTAAGCAAGTAAGAAATGTTTGCCACACCAAGCACCCTAGACTTAGGTCCTGCCGAAATGAAGTATGGGATTCAGTTGAAAACTTCTTTGATGCTTTTAATTTGACTCATATTCCCAGAGATCAGAATATTCATGTAGATGCCTTAGCTGTCTCAGCTAGCTCTTTTAAAATTCCTGATCATACTGATGTACTCTATCAGATACAAATCAAATATAGGCCATCTATCCCAGATAATCTGAAACATTGGCAAATATTCGAAGATGATGAACATTTGAAATCATTTCTGCAAGTAATAGATGATTTTTCATTTCTACAAATTGATGAAGATAGAACTGAAATAAATGAAAATGCAGATGGAAATGATACTTCAGATTTTAAAACCCAAATTTCTATTCATGACATTATTCAATTATCTAATAATGTTATTCCAAAAGGACTCATTCCATTAGAAATATTGTTTGATCAAAATGATTTCCTCCAAAACCCTTAGTCCATTTATTTAGAAGATGAAATAGAAGAGATTAATATTGGATGTGATGAAGATATCAAAAACATCAAAATATGTGCATCTCTAGACCTTGAGATCAAAGCTCAATATCTTAAGTTACTGCAAAATTATAAGGATGTTTTTTCTTGGACTTATGCTGATCTAAAGACCTATGATACTTCATTAATACAACATAAGATTCCTTTGAAGCCAGAAGCAAAACCTTATCAACAGAAACTTAGAAGGATAAATCCATCCCTTCTACCAACTATAGAAAGGGAGATTAAGAAAATGCTAGATGCTTAGATCATCCTCCCTCTTAGATATTCTAATTGGGTTGCAAATCTAGTTCCTGTTAGAAAGAAAAATGGAGAAATAAGGCTCTGTGTGGATTTTAGAAATTTGAACAAGGCATCATTAAAAGATAATTATCCTTTGCCAAAAATGGATCAGTTACTTCAAATGGTTTCAGGAGCACAAAGACTTTCTTTACTTGATGGCTTTTCAGGTTACAATCAAGTGAATGTTGATACAGTAGACAGAGAGAAGACAACCTTTACTACACCCTAGGGTACATTCATGTACGCTAGGATGCCATTTGGCTTAACCAATGTTGGAGCAAAATTTCAGAGAGCTATGGACATAGCTTTTATGGGTCAGGTAAATAAATTTGTGGTTATTTATCTCGATGACATAATTTTTTTTTCTAAATCTGATTAGAAACATCTAAAGCACTTGATGAAGGTTTTTGACACGTTTAGAAAATTTGGAATATCATTGAACCCTAAGAAGTCCTTGTTTGCTGTTAAAGAAGGAAAACTATTGGGCCATATAATTTCAAAGGAGGGAGTAGTAATTGATCCCAAACAAGTATCTACCATTGAAACATTAACCTTACCTAGAAACAAGAAGGAGATTCAAGCTTTTCTAGGCAAGATTAATTTTCTAAGGAGATTTATTCCAAATTATGCAGTGATTGTAAAAGATATAACTGACATTCTCCAAAAGGACCATGAATTCAAATGGACTGACTCTTCTAGGAATGCATTGGAACAAATAAAAAGGGCTATCTCTGAAGCTCCCACCTTAGCCAGCCTTGATTATACTAAGCCATTTAGTTTTTTCACTTTTGCCTCTGAAACAACCCTTGCTTCCGTTCTATTACAGAAAAATGAAGATTCCCATGACCAACCCATAGCCTTCTTCAACAAGGTTATGAGAGATGCTGAGCTTAAGTATGACATCATTGAGAAGTAAGCCTATGCCCTCATTTAAGCCCTGAAATCATTCAAGATGTACGTCTTACATTCTCCTATTACTGCTTATGTCCCTAATAGTGTTGTGAAAATTTTCCTAACCCAACCAGACACTGATGGGAAAAGAGGTAGATGGATCACTCAAATTTTGGAGTTTTATCTAACTATCAAGACTACCAAGCTAGTAAAAGGTCAAGGATTAGCCAAGCTTCTAGCTGAATCCAACTGCAAAGTACTTGGAATCAATTCTATTTTAGAAATACAAGGGAAGAATACACAAGAACCTTCTGTCCTTGTAGAAGGGGAGAATCCACAAGAACCTTCCCTTCATCCTAAAGGGGAGAATCCACAAGAACCTATACCTTCAGAGCAGATCAATCCTACACACATTGATGAAAAATTATTGTTGTCAAACTGGTATCAAGATATTGTAAATTTCTTGATCCATTTTGAGTGTCCAGCATCATTCTCCAAAACCCAGTGTAAAACCCTTAAGTTAAAATCAGTCAAGTACTGCATTATAAATGCAAATTTATACTGGAAAGATCCACTAAATATTTTGTTATTATGTTTAACAGAATCAGAAACTGAAGGAATCATTGATCAGTTTCATACAGGATTTTGTGGGGGACATTATGCTTGGAGAGCAACAACATACAAGATTCTGAGGGGAGGATTTTATTGGCCCACATTGTTCTTACAAGTAGGGGCAAAGGTCAGAGGTTGTGTTCCTTGTCAAATGTTTGTTGGTAAACAAAAATTAGCAGCTCTTCCACTCGTTCCATCAATAGTTTCAACACCTTTTTCTCAATGGGGATTAGATTTTGTTGGAGAGATTCACCCCACTTCAAGTAATTAGCATAGATGGATCCTCATTGCAACAAACTACTTCACTAAATGGGTGGAAGCAATTCTAGTAAGAAATGCTACTGATTCAGTAGTAATTAAGTTTATTGAGGATAATATCTTATCTAGATTTGGTTGCCCAACTCAAATTGTCATTGATAATGCAACAACTTTTTCTAGTGTTAAAATGATTTACTTTTGCGAGAAATATCAGATTCTGTTACATCATTCAACTCCATACTACCCTCAAGGTAATGGCCTTGCAGAGTCATCAAACAAAAGTCTGGTAAAGGTATTAAAAAATACTCTAGATGATCATAAGAAGAGCTGGGATTCACATTTGATTTATGCAGTATAGGCAAATAGAATTACTCCAAAGAGATCAACTGGAAAATCTCCATTTCAATTAGTTTATGGGAAAGATGCAATTTTCCCTACCAATTTGGCCTTCCTTGTTTTAAAATTCCTGTAGGATTCAACAGATGAACCTGATGATTTTTCAAGAAGAATAAATCAGATTATTGAACTTATTGAAAACAGAGATGAAGTTCAACACAAATTGAAGAAATATCAGAATAAGATGAAGGCCCTGTTTGACAGAAGATCCAGGGAAAGGGACTTTAACGAAGGTGATCTAGTTCTAAGATGGGATGCCAGGAAAGAAGAGAAAGGAAAGCATGACAAATTTGACAATCTATAGTTTGGACCTTTAGAAATTGCTGAAGTGAAGGGTAACAACATTTTTGTGTTGCAGAATCTTGAGGGGCTATATTCCACTTATCCTGTAAATGGAAGGCTTCTCAAACATTACATTCAATACTAAGAAGTTGAAATAGTTTTCATTGTAAATACTCCGGTTTTCTTTTACTTTTCAAGATGTCAATATGATTTTCTTTACAACAAGGAATCCATAGCCCAAGGAGAAGGCACATGGATCTGCAGGTTCTCTGCATTCTACAATAGAAAGTAGTCCCCAGATGGCGCCAATGTTGTAGCATTTTTTTGGTTTTGATAAGATAAAAATTATTTTGAAAAAATGTTAAGTTAGGATATGGACATAACAATATTGAATAAAATGTTTTTGAAAATATCTTGATGTTGATGTCCATATCAAAGAAAATGTAAGGTTAGATGCCCTAAAAAATCAAGGCAAAAAAGAAAATGTTAGGTTAGAAAGAAAAGAAAACAAATAAACTCTGAAAGTGAGCAAATCTAAATGCCACTACTATTGTTTATGCAAAATAATGGTTGTGTGCAGCTTGTCATAAATGCCACAACCCATGAAAGTCAAATAGTTTAATCTTGACTGCTTCATGCTTTAAATTTGATTTTATAATTAGAGAATAAAGATCTGGCCAAACTCTTTAATCTTGGCAAATCAATGGTTAGGTAGAGAATAATAAGGTGCTCATATGTTTAATCTGAGCCCTTCGATGTTATATGGTTAGAATTAGATAGTTTGTTTTCTCAATAATAAAGAAAGGAAAAGGGTTTGCTAGCTTAAATGCACCCATTAAGTGAATAAAAATGATAGGATAAGCAAAGGGTAAGTAGAAGAAAAGTTGCAGAAGTATGATAATTCATTGGACAAAATGTACATTTATCATGTTTCTATGTCCATGAGGCAATTACACAAAGCTAATGAAGGTCTACAAAATCAATTAATTAACTTCCCTCATCCTCATTCATCCTTATGCTTACTAATTTCCCCTTCCTACCTTCATACAATTCATATTCATCCAATTTCCATAAAAAACCCATTTTCCTAAGGTTAAAATCCTTTCTGCCTAGGAAAAGTGAAAACCCCATGCTAAATCCCCTTTTACCCAAAAAACCCACAAAAAGATGTTTAGCCTAAGTATTGATGCATATATGTGAAAATAAAATAACTCATGAAAAGGCGTTATACTTAGTATATTTCCCCTTTCTGCTCATATTTCATATTAACGCTAACCTATAGTATTAAACCCCTAAAATTTCCCTTTCCCGTATATATTAACTCCCTTTATTAAAATATCCCGAAACCATTAGTTTTATTATAAAATTATGTATTTCCATAACATATTGCATATTGGCGGATCACAAACTTTTGAACATGAATGCACTCTCCTCCGATTGCGATATGCGATGCGCGATGGACCCGGACCTGACGCAATATATATCATAATTCATTGCCATTTCGCATCTGCCCTTCATCGCAAGTCCCGACTAAAACATGCACCCTCCACCATTGCGATCTCCGATATGTGATGGGAACCCGGACCCGATCGCATTATTATCCATGATTTATTTCCACATCGCGTTCGACCCCTATCACATTCCTTTGTGATGGGCCTTCCTTTGCTAAACTGCGATTGCGATATGTGATGAACCCAGACCCGACGTCATTTATCCACCCAAATTCATATTTTTTCAAGTCCGCCATACCTTGTTTTGCAAAGGATTTCTTTGTTAAACTGTTTTTATGATTTAAATGAAGAACCAACCTAAACCTTTGTTTAACCATAAAACCCCGCTAATCTCAGTCTTTAACCCATAATAAATCCCATACCACCATAATTAATTGTTGGGCCCCTCCGCACTGCTCTTTTGCTCCACCACCGTCTGATCACGTGCATTCAAATCCAACGACCCTCAGCAATTTCGGGTTGGCTCTCTGTCCGAGCATTACCCACCCGAAAAGTGGTATTCCATTGACCTCCCCTTGCTATGTGTCAAGTTTAAATTGTATCGGGTGGCCCCTCCCAAAACCGCCCGCGCCTCATAAGCGGTGCGATGAAAACCAAAACCACCTCCCGCATAACGACAAAATGACCACTGTTCACTTTGCGCCATATTTCAAAAAGAAAATTGTTTTTCTGTTTAAATGCAAAAATCACCATTTCGCTGTGTTTTTCCTGTTTTCACAGTGAAGTCTCAATAAGCCTCTACGACCAATAAAACCATTGTTTTACCTTCCGATATGCTTTGGACTCCTTCCATTATCCTTTCAAGCTCAAAAAAGCCATTGATGACCTTCTTTGTCACCTATGTTTTTCTTAACAATTTCTGTGTTTTGTAGGTAAAAACTCCTGTTCCAGGCTTACAAAGAAAAAGCCTGCATACAGTTAGAAGACAAATATGAAGATCATATCAATTCACTTTACCCTGTAACATAAAATCTAAAGCGATTTACTGTTGAAAAACACAGTAAAAACCTGAAATGCATAGTAAAGGTAAAAAGAACACAGTAAAGGTTACTCAACAGGGACAAAGGATATTCACAGAGTTTAAAGAGTATCAGATGAAAGATCAAATGAAGGAATCAACCAACGTAAAGGATACAAATAATTTAGAATCTTAAAGGGCCAAATATCAAACAACAAAGCCAGCACAACTTGAATAAAAGGGACAGCAAGAAGAAGTTCAATAGTTTCCCCTATCTTCTTGCATGAAGATCTTTCCTTTCCTAGAATAAATGTTAATCAGTTTAAGGATATTTTCTTAGTTTCATTATTGTATAAATAACTCTCTTCTCGAGTTGTTAATGGTTCAATGTTCAAGGCTCAGGGTTCATTGCTTGTTAAGTCATGGCTGTTCATTCTACTTTGAACCTGGTTGCACCTTTGAAGGAAGTACTTCTAGACACTTGATGTAAGTTTTTTGGAACCTTAATACAAAGCAGAGGATTCTGAATTTGGTTTTACACAGTTTGTGTTATCTTGTAAGTTTTTCCAGTTATCAATCATTGTGTTTTTCTTCATATGCTGATGACTTATAGAGATATCTAGGTAGGAATAATTGTGTCTCAATTTATTCCTATAAGCTCTTGAAGTGATCATCTATTAAGAGAATGGATTAATGAACTGTATGTTTAGCTAATCCCATCTAATCAATAAATCATCAACATCTTTTGTAAGCTTAAGTATCTTGCCTTGAATCTTTGGAACGTAATTTAAAAGGTTTTCATACTTATGATTGTTCTGTTTTATAGTCTGGAAACTGTGATAATCATATTATTTTCTGTCTTCTTCTCACCACTATTTGATCTATATCACTGTGTAAAGCTTTATAACAGCCCTTTGCTAAGATATTAATATCATCCAAAGGATTAAGTATTTCAATTCTACATCTATCTTCATTCATTGGTCTTCCAAAACTAAAACCAAAAACCCCAAAACAATTATTTTAGATGCTCTGGCATTGGTAGCTGATCTACTACTATCTCAGAGATACAACAAGATCCATTCCATTGAAGACCAATATACATGAAATTATTTGAGAGCTGATTTGATTAGAACTAAACACTTAACCATGGATAACCATCTATGGCTCTAACTTTTAATACGCTTCTGTACTTTTGAAATCAACCAATGCTAGTACAACATTTGATTGGTATTGGGTTTCAAACTCAAACCAAAATATTTGAGACTATCATCGATCCTAGAAGTGTCCATCGGGAGAAGATATAAGATATGATGAAGCTAAGCAACCCTAATATTGGAAATAAGAAGAGATGATTTCTGAAAATTGATTAACATACCCATTTCTTTCCCAAATAAAGATAGTATACCCTTTAGAAACTCCACCTCTCGGGGACTACCGTTACAAAAAATAAGAATATCATCAACAAATATAAGATGAGAAATTTCGATTGTTTTTGTCACCACGCAACCTTGGGAATATCCCCTTTGTTTGGCTTCCTCCAATATCCTACTAAGGCCCTTCACCACCAATAGGAAGAGAAGAGGGCATAGTGGGCATCCTTGATGAAGACCACATTGAGAGTTGAAAAAAGGAGATGCAACACCATTGATCATGACAACAAAGGAGAGATATTGGATACAACTCATAACCCAAGATATAAATTCAAGATTTAAAGCAACATGAGTTAGAAGGAGCCTAAGGTAAATCCAACTTATACATCATAAGCTTTTGATAAATTAATTTTGATTACAACACATTTGAGATTCATTGATTTTAAGCTATGAAAAACTTCCTGAGCCACCCCAATTCCTTCATGGATCTGTCTGCCTTCAAGAAAGACAATTTTTTCCCTTGAAATTAATGAAGAGAGGATTGAATTAAGCCTAACTGTAATCACCTTTTCTATTACCTTATAGATTCATTATAAAAGGAAACAGGTATTAATTCTTCAAAAGAGGATGAGGTGTCAATCTTTGGCACCAAGGTGATGAAGGTAAAATTAAAGGCAGGAAGCATTATGCGTTCTCGCCTAGATTCTTTGACCACTACTAAAATATCATTCCCTAAAATGTCATAAAGACCTAGAAAATATTCCACACTCAAGCTATCAAGACCTAGGCTCTTATCCTTTTGGAAGCTATGCAAAAATTTCTTTAATTCATCTTCAATGACTTCATCTATAAGATCACTATTGCCGTCCTCATCGAGAAAATTGGGAAAGGAGGGGCAGTGTGAATAACTTCAATAATGATGGCTCCTTCCTAGGATTTAAAAAAATATTCAAAATTTTCTTCCCCATATTTTCTAAAGAAGAAAACAAGGAAGCCTCCCTACCAGCCCTATCTTTTAAGGACTAAATAATGTTTCCCATCTTACCCCCTTTAGCATAAGCCTAAAATATTTTTGTATTGTTTTCCCCACATTCAAGTCAAATGGCTCTATTTTTTAGCCTCCATTTGGTCTCACGATCTTCTAAATTTTGTTTCTTCCTCTTCTCCAAACAAAAAAAAGGTATCTCTAGATTCCACATAACCATATCCTTCTGCTTCGTGAGCAACAAAATCCTAGAGATGGCTTTCTATCTCCCTAAGCTCTAATGATCCTGTTTCTTGTTCATAGCCCACCCTCTTTTTTGTTTTGTTTGATATGATTCATATTATTAACAAACTTCTTTCCAACTAAAACACCCTCCTGGGGAACATATGAAATCCAATGCTCTTGAACCAACTCCATTAATGCTTCATTTTTTAGCCAATTAGAATTCAGTTTGAAAGGGAAATCAAGTTTGAGAGTGGCACCTTTTAATTAGAGAAAAATAACTGAATGATCTGAAGCACCTCCCACCCTAACCCATTGTCTAATGAAAACAAAATTTCCCATTAACACTTTAGACACCAAAAAGCGATCTAGTATCTTGGCCACTCATTCTGGGCCTGAGCTCTTGTTCCTCCAAGTGGGGCGAAGCTTCAGCGGATCCACATCAATAAGATATCGACTAGAAATATGATTGGAAATGTAATTAGACAAAGGATCATTTATGGCCCTTTCACCCCAAAATTCAAAAGATACCAAGGAGAAATTTAAATCACCTCTCATGATTAACGAAGGCCAATTTAAAAAACATTTACTAAAGAAAGACTCCTAGAAAACTTTTCTAATTTGATTTGGTCCATAAACATTAAGAAGAAAGAGTACCCTACCCAATTCTTTTGAGAATATGTGTTTTAAGCACAACTATAACATCAAGGTACATCAAAGTAGATAGGGTTCTTCCTGGTTGGCTTAAAAAAAACATTCTTTTAGGAAAATATAACCCCAAATGTTAGCTTGAGACTACAATCAAACTAGAAAAAGGAAAAGTAATTAATTTCCAAAAAATTCCCAAAACGCTACAGAATTTTACTTCTGTACTTTTCAAGTAGCTAAGAAAATGCACAAACATAATAGGAAAAACCCATTTCTATATCCTAGTTCATTAAGATTCAGGACATCAAGCTAAGCGGAGTTGGAAAAATTATTTGCTGAGCAAAGTTCAGAATGAAGATGTCCCATAGAGAGCTGTAATTCTTCCAATTTTTGGCATAGGGTGGAGATCTCATCTTTCAAATTCTTGATCAAACTATGATTATGTATAAGGATTTCCATTGAAGAAGGGATACTAGAAATTAACTAATTACGATTCAATTACATAACATATATTTCTTCCTGCATTTTTTTAAAATTGTTCATGCAATGAATCATGATGGGCTCCTAAACTACCTTCCTTATTCATGATTAATGATTTGTGACCAATGAAATTTTTCACAACCTTCTTACATAGCTGCTTCACATGGATGTATTTTCCTCCAAAATCCAAAAACCCCTTGTAACAACACATTTTGTAATCCCTCTTGAATTTTTTTATTATGAATTGTAAATTCATGTAAATATTGTGGAAATGTAAACACAATTGCTCACTTAGAGGAGTGGACAAGGATTCATAGTTTTGAGGAGGATTTTCTTAGGGAGTGTGCAAGTCAAGGTTGTGCATTAATGGCCACCAACTCTTTGACTTCGTTTTAATGGCTTGCATGGCAAGTAGGGAGGTGGTTTATGGGCTTCTTGAGTGAAGGACAATCTCATATCCCCTTTGTCATACCTTTTGGGATGCCCTGGGGGATTCATTGCGGGAGAAATACCATACCACGTGCATTCATATTGGTCGATATATATTGAAGAAAAAATGACATAATATATTGAGCATATAATTGGGGGTAAAGGGTTTTTATATTGGTAGGTATAAAAATTTGAACTCAAAGTTAATGAAAAATATAAAGGGGTATAAAAAAGTGTTAATGGAAAAATGGATACCTACAATATCTAGTGAAAGTAGTGGTTTTTTTAAATTGAGAAGGTGTATTAGGTTCGTATTGGTAGGGGGTTAAATAATGTGATTTTTAGAGGTATTTTCCAATACATAGTCAAATTAAGGGTATTTTTTAGTATGCCACAAATGCACATGATAGGTAAGAGGTTCATTAAGTGAAGCCCCCGTGTGGGCTGCACTGTGTGGTCAACATGCAAGGGTTGCGTGAGGGGGTTGGTGGAAGAAAATAGCTGATGAAATAAGAGGACATGGGATTATCACACAATAACACAGAGAGAGCACTGCGAGCTATGAAAAGAGAAACAACACATTGGGGAAAAAGTGTGGGATGCATGGAGAAGGAAATCACATAATTTGTTTTTGGTTGCAGGTGCTTGTATACTGGTCTAGGCATACATGGGTTTACCAATAAATTTGCGGGAGAAAATGAGAACGTCAGGACAACATTGGCACTGTAGTGGAGGCACACGGGACAACTAGGTCAAAAGTGTTAATTTTTCTTAGGGCTATATTGTTATTTGCTTTAGATAATTGCATTTCATTATATACACATTGAATTTACCCCACAATATCATAACATTATTCATTAACATATACAATTATGTAGAAAGAAAAATATCATCATCAATGCAACATAACATAAAGGAATAATAGAAGAAAAGCATTCACACATAGAGACGCTGAGATTGATCGAAGACTAGGGAAAAACCCCACAAGGGGGAAAACCATTTCAAATTATTCTTCGCATTAGATTGTCATAAAATTTCCAGCAAAGAGAGAGTACAATGATCCATATCTTTAACTACAAAACTTATCCAACAAAATCAACCAAACAATATCTCAAAGATGAACCCAACAATAGTACTAATCAGAATCATTGTTTACTAGCCTATGGTCAACTGTCATCAACTGTCAGAATCTACGATCAAATGTCAAAATCAAACCCTAGGTTCCAACTGCACAGAGAGAGAGATGTGTGTGCGGCTGAGACTTCCCTACTACACACATAGGCATGTGTTCCTGTAGTTCCAACAAAAAAAATCTTGTGGTAACCCTGCATTTGAGAACCAAAAACCCTATTCACACATGCAAGCTTCAGACCCTGCAATTTTGGACCTGAGTGAACCAACTTCTGTGAAATGACCTCAGACCTATGCGAGCCAAAACAAAGAAATAAGAATGATTGATAATCTCCAAATGAGGGTCACTTGAATTGTATTTATAGCCATCCAAGGATGTCCAGATTCTTCTTTTGGGCCGACCTGTCCTTAATCAAATTAAATTCTTCCAAGGGCTAGAAGGGGTGTTTCTTGATGAGGAAGACTATCCAAAAGGGGGAATTTGTCCCTGAGATGCCAAATTAACACTCCCTCTCAGCTAGGGAGAAATTACAGACTGAAACATATGTCTCATCACAAGTATCTCATCGTCATCAAATTCCATCTTTTTTTTCTATGCTTATACATCCTTATCTTTTTTTGTCTCTGTATCTATGCTCATATGTTGAACACTCTCTAATATAAAAGAAGAATACTTTGATATTGAAGGGGAGTCCAAGCTACCACCCTCTATCCATCGGGGAGCACATCTCAACCCATAATCCAATGAAAATGAGGAAGGTCCTATGGGACACTCTCACCTCAAGTCATCTCATAGGGGAGCATATGTCTTCCACCTTATGTCAAGAAATAGGAAACATAAAATATATCATCCATCCTATTGCTTCCATATCTTCCTAACAATGAACCTCAAGAATCATGTGGTAGAACACCTTGTATCATTGTAGAATTTAGAATTTTGTGATCCATATTAATTGTAACAACATTTTCGGTAAAAATCACATAAAATAAAATCTCGTCGACGCGTTTCAAACCAACCAGTGTGGTTCATCTTCAACCACACTGGTTGGTTAGAAACGCGTCGACGAGATTTTATTTTATGTGATTTTTACTGAAAATGTTATTACCTTGTATCATATTCTTGGGTGAGATACCCAACTTACCAAAGGTACGGATCACACACCCCCAAGCCTCTCAATTCATTGGCTAAAGGGGGAGCTACAAGACCAACTTGTGGGTATGATGCAAACTTGGGTATACTATGTTAGACCAAGATAGGGGAGAAACATATTCCACCCTATGGGTGACAAATAGGGACGATACCCTATTTTTTAGAGATCCCTCAACCCTTGGAGCCCTACAACTCAATTCCTCACCCTGGGAGCTCAAATAGGGGGGAAAAGATGGATCAATGTCCTTGATTAGTCCTGATCTATGTATATCAAAAACATATCAACATGCTCATATCTGATACACTTAAAAAATCATTGATGAGTTCAATCACACTATCTCATACATTACCAAGAGCAACAATCCTTTGATTTCCTGTTCATACGTGACATTGCACCAAATATTATTTTAGAATAAATACATGCCACACAAGAATACCTTATTGATCCTCCCTCTCATGGAGGAAGCAATCACAATCCTAAGCTTGTCTCATACAACAATATTGTCTCAACACACAAACATATCTTAGTCCCAACGACATATAAAATTTCTTTCAATCGGATACCACTCTTTATTTCAAAATGTGTCATTGTCATATTTAGAAGCTACTCAAACAACTCTCCAAAGAGATTCCTTAACCAAACTGCCTCATAGCTAGTCATGCTAGAAACAATGTACTCAACCTCGGTTGTGCTTAAAGCTACAGACTTCTATTTCATGCTCATAAAAAATGTCATGGCAGATCCCAAGCTAAAGCAACACCTAGATATGCTCTTTCTATCAATAATTTATTTCTAGGCTAATAAACATTAGTGTATTTGTGTAGTCATACATCCCTAGAAGTATATCTCATACCAAGGTTGATTGTCCCATGCGAATATCTCAAAAATGTGCTTGGTGGCAACCCAATGTGTATGAAGTGGCTCAATAAAAAATTGAACCAAGTTGTTCTCTACAAAACATATGTCTAAATGGGTGTTACAAGGAACATCAATGCTTTAATCAGCTGTCGGTTTCCAAGTCAGGTTTAGCCATATCTTTGTATAAATTTTTGAAATTTAGTTCCATCAGGGTGTCCAAGGATTTTCATTTCCACTTTCCAAATTCTCTCCAATAACTTCATGGTATATTTTCCTTTTCCAAACTTATAATCCCAAAAAGTAACTCATCATGCCAATATTTTTCTCTCAAACTTCAGAGGTCAACTCCATCTTACTTTGATCATCAGAGACTCATTAATTGTCAAGAGTAGGTCTTCAACATATAAAACCAAAATCAAAGGCATACCTTGTACCACTTTGATTGGCACATCATTAGGGGAGTTTTGAGGTCTAAAATGGGCCTTCTAAGGAAATTATAAAATAATAGTGGAAATAATAAAACAAAATTTGATTACATCATCAAATTTTAGAGAGAAAAAAGGAAAAACTATTTTTTCAACTCGTATTTTCAACTTATCTCCCTATGGGTTTACTCAAATTTCGAGCAACAATACTCGTTGGATGCATAATTTGATTCCTCATCCAAGGAGTACCCATGTTGCATACTTTTGATGGACTCTGCTACACGAAAAAATGTGAAATACATGAAAAATGTGATTGCAATCACGTTTTTTCATGTATTTCTCATTTTTCGCATAACATGGTCCATCAAAGTATGTAACATGGGTACTCCTTGGATGAGGAATTAAATTCTTCATCCAACAAGTACTCCCGCTTGAAATTTGAGTAAAACCTTAGGGAGATAAGTTTAAAATATGAGTTGAAAAAGTAGTTTTATTATTTTATTATTTTTTAATATTTTCACTCTTTTACTCCAAAAATGGTGAATCATCCCCCATGGTTGAAATCATCATCTTGAATCCTATTAGTTCTTATAAAGTTTATTTTGGTTGTACATTTTTCTTAGGAGGCCCATTTTAGACCTCAAAAATGCCCTAATGCTTACAGGCTTTACCAAGTAATTGTCAATGCAGACATACTAGGCTTGGAGCTTTCTTAAAACCATACAATGATTTATGCAAACATAATACTAACCAAACCAATATAATCAGCCTCAAACAAATCAATATTATGTAATTAAGTCTGTTTATCAAACCAAAACTAATATCAAAGCCATAAAAGTTTCTGTCAATATCACAAACTCTTTAGACCAAGTGCCAGGAAGAGCTCACACCCAAATACCAGGTTACAACCTTATCTATTTGTTCTGTTAGAAACTGTCATCAAGCAATATCAAACTTCATCAGGCCATCCACATAATCATGATATGAATTATATACATCAAGGATAAGTCGTATAAGTTTCATCCATTCATTGTGAGATTTCTGCAATAAAAATCACTGCATACTGAATCATAACAATTTATACTTCAACCAATGTGCCAATGCCAATGATGCCAATACAAAATCAATTACTGAATACCAATATTAATCACTGAGAGTTACTATGCCCATGTTGTCATGTCACATCAAGGCAAATCACCATTGTCAAATACTAAATTGATCAAAACCCTAACTTGTCATCACAGTGAATTCAATCAAGCCATAAGCCAAAACATATCTCTGAATTTTCAAGATTCATGTAAAAATCCTAAGACATCATCAATTATCCAAGTCAATATTTCTCATCTATACTAAGTCAAGTCAATAAGCCAAATCTTGTCAAGCCCTTGCAACTGTTACCAAATATTGTCATATACTAGCTCAAATGATCAAGTCAAGGTAAACAACATATTGATATGCATATTTCAATCCCCTGCAAACACAATATTAGCCAAGACATTTAATTTCTGTCTAATAAGTCAAAAATTATGTAGATGTTAAAAATTTCCCCGGTCATAAATCCCTCCATCATCTACTCCATGTACGAAGTTCTTTTTAACTCCTGGTGTGTGCTCCTAGTCTCATGCATAAGATTTTAGTTTTTGAATCCTACAGGCTCAACCACACCCATAGGCCTTCTTTCGTGTGGTTGTGAGGCTTATAACCTCACCCTTAAGCCTTTCTCCTAGTGGTTGGGGCTTGGACTAGGAGAAACCTCTCTACTGAAATCAGAACTTGCCAATTTTTTTTCCACAACATCATATGTTTATTCGTGGCCAAAATTGAAGTGACTTCTTTTCAAATAATAATAGGTGTTAAAATCTCATGAAAATTTTCTCCCTTTGAATGGGAAGCCACTTCAGTCATCATCATTCAAAACATCAACCTATCTATCATAATACTATCATGCATCAAAAACACTGTCAGGTCACAAAGTCAAACTATATCAGGTTCTAAAACATATATTCCTCATAATCATAACAAATCATCATCGACTACTTCATTTAAGATGTCATCAAATATTCATCAAAGATTAGTGTCATATAATTAGGGCAACTGACAAGTGTATCTTCATACTACAAAAATCATAATGAAAACATCACTTCTTTATCATGTAAGGGCATCCATTCATAATTTCTAAGTTTATAAAAAACTAATCACGGTCAACAAGAAAATTATGAGCATCAATGTTATTGTTACACTTTCATCATCAAAGTTACCATGCTCATCACAAAAATTAATAGTATCAGATCAGCAATATATCAAAATCAATGCACATAGGAAATTCATCGTGTCTAAGATAATTGCAATATATCAAGTGCACCAATATATCACATGTGCTAGGAATCAAAATTACTTTCATACGTATGCATGAGTCATTTATGAAGGCGATGTTCTTGACAAAACTTAGGGCTTAACTTGTAACGACCGAAAGTCGTATCCATAGTGGAAATCTTTAAAATACTTCAAAGATGTAAATGTCCATTGTAAGACATGTAACTGTATATTGAATATTGTATGTTGAATTGATGTAAGAAATGATGTATTACAAATGAGAATGAGGGCTTTCTTATATACCTAAGCAGGTCCTTTCATGAATGGTCATGTCTCTAAGACATGCCTATTCATTACTAAGTAACTAACCATTAGTTAATTAATTATTAATTATTAATTATTATATTTATATTTATATTTATTATTTTATATGAATTATATTCATAACATTGCCTCTCTCTTCAAGAAGCTTTGTCTTCAAAGCTTACTGAGAATAATTCTTGTCTCTAGTTTTCATCTTCGCTGATACAAGATGATATGATGCTCTAAGTGACAGATAAAATTTTCGTACTGAGAACATATCAGATAGTCCTAGATTAATCTTTTGTGAATCTTCTGATCTCTAAAAATTTGTGATGTATAGTTATTGTATGAATGGATTATGGAAACTTCAGTATTCTTGGGAACATAAATTTTTCGTTTATGTTTTGAGTGATACATGTACGTAGATTGATGTGAAAGTCTGCTCTTGTGATTTAGATGTCGATAAATAGTTCTTCTAGTTGGATTTTCCCTTATCATGTTAGTGGTTATTTCCTGATTTCCTTCAGGCATTGTTGTTGTTGAGTTGGCTACTGAATCATCATTTGGAATGTCCATTGTTTGAAATGCAAATTTTGCATGTGTCTTCACTTCAATAGGTTTATCCTTTGCTTTAGTTACGATTTCGACTGGGTTGGTATTTGTTTCTTTATCTTCAACTTGGACTGAAACAATTGGAGACTTCGATACTACTTCTTGAAGTTGTTTTAACTTGCCATTTAGTGATTTCTTGTCATTTTAAAGCTTTTTTATTTGCGTAAATAAGACTTAGTTATGATTCCTTAGACGTGAAATTTCGTCATTTTCTGAGTCGTTGATTTTTTCCTTAGTTTCTTTCTATTTATCTTTTAAATTTTTTTATTTTCTCTAATAGTTTTTATTAACGGGTTTTAGGCAAAAAAAATTCTTTTTCTTTTTCTAATAGATTCTCCTTTAGTTCCTTATAAGAAATTTCCTTTTCTTGTTTTAGTCTTTGTTTCTTTACCTTGGACTTTTTTATTTGTGAAAGTAATTTCTCATTGTGGTTCCTTAGATGCCAAATTTCTTCGTTGCTTTCAATTGATTTTTCATGAACCAATCTTCGAGATCTGGGAAATTTCCTTCTTTGATGCTTCTCTCTTTTG